>OX463806.1:14088897-14091397 GCA_949825045.1 Argyresthia goedartella
TGACTATGTTATAATGCCAAACGAGTTAGTCAGAATGGGGATGGTATAAGTGTTAATTTCTTTATGGTATTGCGGGATTTGAGTTGTGATTTTAAGATTTGATTAAGTCGTTGTTTAAATTTTATTGTGAGTTTTGTCCTGGTTTCTTTAAAGTTTATTTTCCGTGCCTGTTGAAACCCTAAGTTCTTGTAGCTTTGGCCATTATCCATAGCTTCTATTTGATCTCCAGATTCAAGTACATAACTGTTCTGTTCTAGAGTGCCTCGTTTTACTGATATGGTTTTGCATTTATCTACGCCAAACTTCATTTTGATGTCCTGAGAAAACTTTTGGGTACAGTCAGCCCAGTTTGTTTAGTTCTTTTTCGTTAAAGCTATATAATTTTATGTCATCCATGTATAGGAGGTGTGATAATAATAATTGTCTAACGTTGTGTTTGTTATTTATTTGAAATCCGTTTTGAAGTCTATTGAGATTGTATGAAAGTGGGTTTAATGCTAGGCAAAACCAAAGGGGACTCAGGGCATCGCCTTGAAATATGCCTCGTTGTATTTTTATGTTTGTTGTGACTATGGATACATATTTGAGTTTCAAGTTAAGTTGAGTGTTTCAGTTTTAATGGTATTTGTAAATTTCCTACAAAAAATAGTAAATCGGGTTAACTTTGTAGTGCTTCAATATGTGTATCAGCCAGCTGATGACTATTATTGTTGTTGTTGTTGTTGTCGTTGTCGTCGTCATTGTCGTTGTCGTTGTCGTTGTCGTTGTCGCTGTCGTTGTCGTTGTCGTTGCCGTTGCCGTTGCCGTTGCCGTTGCCGTTGCCTTAGCCGTTGCCGTTGCCGTTGCCGTTGCCGTTGCCGTTGCCGTTGCCGTTGCCGTTGCCGTTGCCGTTGCCGTTGCCGTTGCCGTTGCCGTTGCCGTTGCCGTTGCCGTTGCCGTTGCCGTTGCCGTTGCCGTTGCCGTTGCCGTTGCCGTTGCCGTTGCCGTTGCCATTGCCGTTGCCGTTGCCGTTGACGTTGCCGTTGCCGTTGCCGTTGCCGTTGCCGTTGCCGTTGCCGTTGCCGTTGCCGTTGCCGTTGCCGTTGTTGTTTTTATATATATATAGTATATTATTATTCTATATTATATTATATATATTATTATTATTATTATTATTATTATATATTATTATAAACACAGACATGACCAAGTTGCGCGATAATCCATCAATACATAGCTTATAACTCCAAACTTATCACGAAAAAACTCCTTACTTCAGATATCAACCTTCATCCATATTAGAAAACGAAAATTATAAAATATATTGGGACAGAACTATAATTACCGATAAAACAATACACTACAATAGACCTGATATAACAGTGCTTGATAAAATTAACAAAATTGTATACCTTATAGATATTGCTATATCCAACACTCACAATCTTAACAGCACGCAAGCTACAAAGATAACTAAATACAATGATCTTTCAATAGAGATCCACGCTCAATGGAGGGTAAAGACAGTGAAAACAGTACCCATTATAATATCATCCCCAAATCATTACATTCGTACTTAAAAACAATAAATTTACATCCATCAACATATACACTACTGCAAAAGGCCGTTATTTTAAACACTTGCAGGATCGTCCGCAAATTAATGGGAAATTCATCTTAATCATTCATTCAACACTCAACTTAACTTGAAACTCAAATATGTATCCATTGTCACACCAAACATAAAAATACAACGAGGCATATTTCAAGGCGATGCCCTGAGTCCCTTTTGGTTTTGCCTAGCATTAAACCCACTTTCATACAATCTCAATAGACTTCAAAACGGATTTCAAATAAATAACAAACACAACGATAGACACTTATTATTATCACACCTCCTATACATGGATGACATAAAATTATATAGCTTTAACGAAAAATAACTAAACAAACTGGGCTGACTGTACCCAAAAGTTTTCTCAGGACATCAAAATGAAGTTTGGCATAGATAAATGCAAAACCATGTCAGTAAAACGAGGCAAACTAGAACAGAACAGTTATGTACTTGAATCTGCTATGGATAATGGCCAAAGCTACAAGTACTTAGGGTTTCAACAGGCACGGAAAATAAACTTTAAAGAAACCAGGACAAAACTCACAATAAAATTTAAACAACGACTTAATCAAATCTTAAAATCACAACTCAACTCCCGCAATACCATTAAAGAAATTAACACTTATGCCATCCCCATTCTGTCATACTCGTTTGGCATTATAACATGGTCACAAACTGATATCAAGAAATTACAGACAATAATCAACACTAGGCTTACTAAAAACCGAAAACATTACCCAAAACCCTGCCTTCAGCGTCTCACCCTGCCACGATTCGAAGGAGGAAGAGGCCTTATAGACATCCAAAACTTACATAACAAGCAAATTAAATCACTCAGAACAGTCTTCCATCACCGGTCCCAAAACTATACACTATATCAATGCATATCAGAAGCAGATACCATAA
>OX463806.1:14096397-14108897 GCA_949825045.1 Argyresthia goedartella
AATGGGTGCCCCAAATAATAGGTGTTTAGTTTTATCTGAAGATATTTAATTCGGTTTGTACAAGGTATTCGCAGCTCGGGCTCTAATGCGAGAATGGTGGTTAAATCGAGTTGAACGGAATTTATAAGATATGGTTAATTAGCGCCATCTAGCCTTTATTAGTCGAACCACCTCTAAAGGTATTGATTTAGGGTATAGTTGTGGGTGAGGTGGTTCGTACTATGGAAGACTAGATGGCGCTGTACATTGATGCTATGATGTCATTTTGACATACTCCAGAGCGCCTAAACTCTACTAGGTATACAAATATAACTGTAATTTATGAATGTGACTAGCTAATTTATTAATAGATTTATGTATACTCCTAGCGTTCTGTTTTAGTTACCTACCTAGAAAGATTCTAGATCTTATGAAGAAAACACAAGAGAAGTATTTTTTTATTAAGTAGGCAGTAGTTAATTAGGTTACATTTCACTTGTTTGTGTAATAAAGTGATTAATTAATTATATAGTCCCTGTCTACCTACACTGATTACTTAGAACTAATAGTCGGTATCTGACAGAGAAATAGGTAAGGGGCAAATATTATTGAAGGCTCGTTTGATAAGGCCTTTTGTTGTTTGGATGACGGCGACCCTCGTTTCGCCATCTTGACCGTCTTGTGTCTTCGCGATGCGTCCCAACTTCCACTGGCAGGGTGGTAAGCGATCGTCCTTCACCAGCACGATTGAGCCGACGGTGAGGTTAGGTCCCTTTGTGCTCCTCCACTTGCACCTCTGCTGTAGGAGACCCAGGTACTCTCGAGACCACCGCTTCCAGAAGTCCTGTTGTATCTGTTGGAGTTGTTGGAAGTGATTTAACTTATTCCTTGATACATCTTGGTATTCGTAGTCCGCCAGAGACGTGTACGATCTACCGATCAGAAAGTGAGCTGGCGTAAGAATGGGAAAATCATCATTATTAGCATTAGGTATGGGACACAATGGGCGCGAGTTTAATATTGCCTCAATTTGAGTAAGAACCGTAGAGAATTCTTCAAATGTTAATAAGGCTTGACTTAATACCCTCTTAAGATGAAGCTTACAGCTGCCAATTGCAGCTTCATGTAGGCCGCCTAGATGCGGGCTGTAGGGGGGTAAGAATTTCCAGGAAATACCTTCGTTTGCAAGGAAGTTGGTAAGTTCGCTAAAATTTTCGTTTAGGTATCTGTATAGTTCTACTAAATCATTATTTGCTCCACGGAATGTGGTCGAGTTGTCACTTACCATTTGACTTGGTTTACCTCTTCTGCATATGAATCGCCGGAAGGCGGCAATAAAGGCTTGTGATTCTAAACCTGAAACCAACTCAATGTGAACTGCCCTTGTCGATGAGCAAACAAACATAGCTATCCAACATTTGTAAGACTTGAAACCACGCCCCCTTCTATCTCGAATTGAATAGGGCCCAGCATAATCACAAAATGTTGTGTGGAATGGCGGTGAAGGAGTAGTTCTTATTGTAGGTAGTTGACCCATAATGGGTACGTGTATGAGTGGTTTTGCTTTGAAACATGTAACGCATTTGTGTACAATTTTGTTAGCCAGACCTTTTCCATTTAATGGCCAGTACTGCTCTCTCATGCATGCTAGCAGTAGCTGTGGACCACAATGGAAGAGTTTGATATGCATGTTTCTCATTATAGTTTCAGTGAGTATGTGTTTTGGATGCAAAATTATAGGATGTTTTTTAGTTTCGGGAATGTTTGATAGGTTTAACCTTCCTCCAACTTTCAACAGGCCATCTTCAAAAAACGGGTTAAGGCATTTAATATTTGATGACGTTGGTATTGATTTATTCTGACTTAAAAGTTTGTATTCAATAGGTAGTGATGTTATTTGTGCGCGCATAATTAGTTTATGCATCGAATCATTTAATTCTTGAACGGACAGCGGTCCGCTTATTTTATTACAAGGATTTTGTAGGTTATTGATGAATCGCAGAGTATAGGCAAACACTCGCGATAATTTTTTGTCGTTTGAATATTTATGAAACAATTTATCTATGAAATTATTCTCGATGTTTGTTGGGTTAACTAAGGATATAGTTTGTTCTGTGTCCTTTGTTTGTATTTGTGTGTTAGTTTGATTGTGCAGAGGCCACTGCGCCGTTTGACCAGATAGCCAGGCGGGACCCGACCACCACAGATTGCTTTTTCTTAATATATGAGGTTGAATTCCTCTCGATATAATGTCAGCTGGATTTTCAGCCGAACACACCCAATGCCAGTCTTCGATCTTGGTTAATCTCTGAATTTCCGCTACTCTGTTACTGATGAAAGTACCTAGTTTAGGTGGCGGTGTTTTTATCCACGCCAATACCACCTGTGAGTCAGACCATAGGTATATTTTACTGACTCGTTTGGCAAGGTTATTGCCTTGTGATTCCATTACTTGTGATAACAATACCGCTGCGCGTAATTCTAAGCGGGGTATTGTTTCCTCTCTAGCAATTCTAGACTTTGTGCATAACAAATGCACCTGTATATTACCTAAATTATCAATGGAACGTAAATAAATTGCAATTCCGTAACATGTTTTTGAACTATCTGCAAACCCATGCAGTTCTAGTGTTACGTAATTGTTTATGATTGTGCGTCTCGGTATGGATAGATTGTTTAAAGAAAATAGACTCCTATAGTAAGATATCCATTCTCTTGTTAAAGCGGGCGATAGGGTTTCGTCCCATGAAGTTTTATCCTGCCATAGTTTTTTAATAAAACATTTAGCTGTCACTAAAACGGGACTAATTAAGCCCGTAGGATCATAGATAGCTGAAATTATAGACAGGACCTTTCTTTTCGTAAGTCGATCTGGCATTGGTTGTTCTTTGAATGAGAATTGTAAACAATCTGTGTGGCTGCACCATGTGATACCTAATAGTTTGTGTGTGTTATTTCCGCTCTCGGTCGGATTTGTTGAGTCGGTGTTACATACCTTTTTTAATATGGTTTTTGAGTTCGACTTCCATTTTCGTAGATTGAAGCAGGCTGTACGCAGGATGGCCGCTACTTGCGTTGCTGTCTCGATTAGCGCTGCTTCGTCGTCGCCTCCATAGATCCAGTCATCGTAGTAGAATGAACCTTTTATTGCTTCGGCTGCTGTAGGGTATTTACCTTCGAATTCGGTTGCTAGCTGCAGTAGGCATCTCGTGGCTATGTAGGGGGCCGCCTTCAAGCCAAAACTGAGAGTAGTTAATGTGTAGGTACGTAGAGGATCGGTTGAGTTTTCCCTCCATAGTATATTTTGTAGGTTTTGTTGTGATTGATCAATATTGACCTGGCAAAACATTTTCTGTATATCTGCATTTACTACAAATTTGTAAGTTCTAAATCTTACTAGTATATTGATTAGGCTATCTTGAAATATCGTACCCTTATATTGAATATCGTTAAGCGATTTTCCAGTGTCTGTTGGACATGATGCGTCAAAGACAACCCTCACTGGGGTTGATAATTTTTCGATATTAATTACCGCGTGATGCGGTAAGTAGACTTGGGGTCCTACATTGGAGTATTCCATCTCTTTCATGCGGCCCGCTTGTTGGAAATCTCTCATGAATTGGACGTATTGTTTTTTATATTCTGAATTTTTACTAAATTTGTTTTCTAATGACAGAAATCTCTTATAGGCAATGTGTCTTGATCTACCTAAACTTGAAGCAGGTTCTTTTAGAGGTATTTTTACGACAAACTTTCCCTCAGAATCTCGATTATGCGTCATAAAGACACTTTCGCACTCCGTGATATCATCATTGGAAAGTGTGGAATTTTCCTCAGTTTCGAAAATGCTTCTCATTTGTTGTTGAATGAAATGACATCTAGTTTGCTGGCGTACTGGCCCCGTCGTCGAGCCAGTCACGATCCAGCCCAATTTGGTTTTTTGCAAAGTCGGTAAGTTAGTTCCTAATTCGTGTCGGTTTACGCACAATAGGTCATAGAATTTTTCGGCGCCCAGTATCATGTCGATTTCGCCGGCTGAATTGAATCCATCATCAGCCAGTCGGAATCGTTTAGGTATGATAAGATTTCCTATATCATAGTTAGGTAGGTTGCAGATTGTAGGTACAATATAGCAAGATAGATCCACAGAAAATGGTTCGGTTCTAGAGTGAATAATAACGTTACAATAGTGTTTAACGTTTATTATTGTGTTGCTGATACCCATGACATCGGTATCTGTGTTGTGTACAGGTAGGTTTAGTTTTTTGTGTGCCCTTTCTGTTATGTAGCACGATTGCGAGCCGGAATCCAATAGGATTCTCATGCTTTGTTGTTTGTTTTCGTGATCGGTTATGTTTACTACAGCTGTAGATAAGAAAACATGCTTGTTTTGCATCGGCTGTGAACAAGCATTGTCATTTGACGTGTTGATTTGCTTAATATGCAAGTTTATAGATTGATTTTCGGATGTAGATTGTTGTTGTGGGGTGTATAGCGTCATAGGACGAGATACGCTCGGTTGTGTAGGTAATCGCTCGGGATTATAGGTAGGACGAGATGTGTTCGGTTGTGTAGGTAATCGCTCGGGATTATAAATAGATTGCTCGTTCGCTGGAGTAGGTATAGTAGGTATGTGTAACAAAGTATGATGTTTACCTGAACACTTGGTACACTTGCTGGCTCGGCAGTTCGGCACCGCGTGATTCGATCTCAGGCAGTTAGTGCAGAGTCGTAACCTCTTCGCAGCTCGGCTGCGAGCTATAGGGCTAAGGGCTAGGAACTGTGTACACTGATTTAGGTAGTGGGTGCCCTTGCAAAAAGGGCAGTGATTATGCTGGGTAGTAGGTGGTTTTGTTACCTTGTTAGCTTCCGGATTGTTGCGGGACGTGGTTATCATCGCCTTTTCAGTTGTATTACTCGAATTCCGGTTTGTATTTTCAACAGCTTGGTTGCTGTTCATCGACTCCAAAAGGTCAGCTCGGGACCTCAAAAAAGTCTTGAAATCCTGTAATGTAGGAAGTTCACGTGAGTTGGATTTTTCTTCCCATTTTAGTTGTAGTGACTTTTCTAGCTTGCTAGATAAAAAGAAAATTATCAATATATCCCAGTTTTCGGTTGCTATATTTAAGCTTCTTAGGGTTCTAAGGTGTTTCGATATGTTATCACCCATGCCCCTTAGTGCCATTGGATTCGATTGTACGCTATCGATGCCGAAAAGCGCTCGCAAATGATTGTAGACCAATACTTTTGGGTTATTATAGCGTTCGCAAAGTAATTGCCATGCTATGCTGTACCCTTCCTCCGAATATTCCAGCGCTCCTATAACTTCCAAAGCACTGCCCTTTAGACAACTTCTCAAATATTTATATTTTTGTATGGGCTTCAGGTTACCCTGATTTATAAGTGCGTCGAAAGTATCTCGGAATTCGATCCACTGTGTAATGTCTCCATTAAATGAGGGTAGGCTAATATCTGGGTACCTAATGGAATCGCTAGCATCTGAGCTATGTTTGCAATGATGTGTAGGTTCTTGTAAGTCGGTCTGGTCTGTCGCTTTTTGATTTAAAGTGCCTTTGGCTTTAGCTATGTATTGATAATACTGAGATTCGAAGGAGTCTCTTTCGAGTAACTGCTTGTCAATATCTGAGCAGAGGGTTTCGATATTACTTTGTATTTTATCAAACTGTAAAAACTCGAGTTGCATTTTGTCTGTGCGCAGCCCAAGCTCGATTATTTGTTCGGCAGTCATCGTTTCGGGTTTTATGGATGCTATAAATTTGACAAATAGGGTCATTTTCCCCTTTATAATCCCTCGCTTTCTTATTAGTTCTGATATGCTCTCAGGTTTAGATTTCTCTACGGTTGCCACGTCGTTATTGGGCATTTTAGCTAATGGGAATATTTAGATAGATAGATATAGATAGATATTGTTTGATAGGTAGATTAACGACGAATTTCCTCAGAGTCTCGTTTGTGCGTCATACAGACACTATCGCGTTCCTTGATATCATCATATGGAAATGTCGAAATTTACCAATAATTTACCTACTAATAACGGTGTATAGATAAAATAAATGGGGGGGAAATTTTGTGCCAACTCACGTGATCGGTAGATACTTATGTTTTTATGTCTCTCGTCTCTGGCGCGCCTTTCGTCCAACAGCAGGGGCGGCTCCTCGGCTTCCGACGGGTCTCGAGTCCAGTCTCGGCTGGACGCTCCACCGGGCTTCGGATATGCTGCTCCTTGTACGTCCGTTGGGTTTCGGCTGCTCGGTGATTTGATTCTCGGCTGATGGTCTTCAGATGTTGGGGGGCACACGCGGGACGCACGTGGTGATGTCTTAGTGTGTTTTCCTGGGGTTTCGCCTTGCAGGATCACTTTCTTCGACGCCTCGTGGTCGCTTTTACTTGTTCTAATGCAGGAACGAATTTCAGACGGCTGTTGAAACGAATACGCGGCAATAACGCGGCAATACGCAAGATGGCTGCGACCATGTGCTCGCGCCTTTGTCCTTGTCGCGGGCGGCGCGGCGGCGTATTTGCAGGTTTCTTCCGTCCAATTTCTTCACTGCGTTATTTCGAACGTCGGGGTCACCATGAAAATGGGTGCCCCAAATAATAGGTGTTTAGTTTTATCTGAAGATATTTAATTCGGTTTGTACAAGGTATTCGCAGCTCGGGCTCTAATGCGAGAATGGTGGTTAAATCGAGTTGAACGGAATTTATAAGATATGGTTAATTAGCGCCATCTAGCCTTTATTAGTCGAACCACCTCTAAAGGTATTGATTTAGGGTATAGTTGTGGGTGAGGTGGTTCGTACTATGGAAGACTAGATGGCGCTGTACATTGATGCTATGATGTCATTTTGACAGTATGAAAGTGGGTTTAATGCTAGGCAAAACCAAAGGGGACTCATGGCATCGCCTTGAAATATGCCTCGTTGTATTTTTATGTTTGGTGTGACAATGGATACATCTTTGACTTTCAAGTTAAGTTGAGTGTTCCAGTTTTGCATGGTATTTGTAAATTTCCTACAAAAAATAGTAATTCGGGTTAACTTTGTAGTGCTTCAATATGTGTATCAGCCAGCTGATGATTATTATTGTTGTTGTCGTTGTCGTTGTCGTTGTCGCTGTCGCTGTCGCTGTCGCTGTCGCTGTCGCTGTCGCTGTCGCTGTCGCTGTCGCTGTCGCTGTCGCTGTCGCTGTCGCTGTCAATGTAGCTGTCGCTGTCGCTGTCGCTGTCGCTGTCGCTGTCGCTGTCGCTGTCGCTGTCGCTGTCGCTGTCGCTGTCGCTGTCGCTGTCGCTGTCGCTGTCGCTGTCGCTGTCGCTGTCGCTGTCGCTGTCGCTGTCGCTGTCGCTGTCGCTGTCGCTGTCGCTGTCGCTGTCGCTGTCGCTGTCGCTGTCGCTGTCGCTGTCGCTGTCGCTGTCGCTGTCGCTGTCGCTGTCGCTGTCGCTGTCGCTGTCGCTGTCGCTGTCGATGTCGTTGTCGTTGTTTTTGTTGTTGTTGTTGTTGTTGTTGTTGTTGTTGTTGTCGTTGTCTGCGGCAGCCACATAATGCTGCGGCGAGGGGAGTTGTTTCCAGAGACTGAAGATTTCATGCTCGCAATTCAGGACCAAGTCATAGCCACCAGGAATTACCAAAAACACATACTTCCCTAACCTACCTACAGATACGCGTCGACTGTGCCATTGAAATTCCGAAACCATCCAACACATCACCAGTGCCTGCTCATCATTAGCTCAAACAGATTATAAACACAGACATGACCAAGTTGCCGCGATAATCCATCAATACATAGCTTATAACTCCAAACTTATCACGAAAAAACTCCTTACTTCAGATATCAACCTTCATCCATATTAGAAAACGAAAATTATAAAATATATTGGGATAGAACTATAATTACCGATAAAGCAATACACTACAATAGACCTGATATAACAGTGCTTGATAAAATTAACAAAATTGTATACCTTATAGATATTGCTATATCCAACACTCACAATCTTAACAGCACGCAAGCTACAAAGATAACTAAATACAATGATCTTTCAATAGAGATCCACGCTCAATGGAGGGTAAAGACAGTGAAAACAGTACCCATTATAATATCATCCCCAAATCATTACATTCGTACTAAAAACAATAAATTTACATCCATCAACATATACACTACTGCAAATGGCCGTTATTTTAAACACTTGCAGGATCGTCCGCAAATTAATGGGAAATTCATCTTAATCATTCATTCAACACTCAACTTAACTTGAAACTCAAATATGTATCCATTGTCACACCAAACATAAAAATACAACAAGGCATATTTCAAGGCGATGCCCTGAGTCCCCTTTGGTTTTGCCTAGCATTAAACCCACTTTCATACAATCTCAATAGACTTCAAAACGGATTTCAAATAAATAACAAACACAACGATAGACACTTATTATTATCACACCTCCTATACATGGATGACATAAAATCATATAGCTTTAACGAAAAATAACTAAACAAACTGGGCTGACTGTACCCAAAAGTTTTCTCAGGACATCAAAATGAAGTTTGGCATAGATAAATGCAAAACCATGTCAGTAAAACGAGGCAAACTAGAACAGAACAGTTATGTACTTGAATCTGCTATGGATAATGGCCAAAGCTACAAGTACTTAGGGTTTCAACAGGCACGGAAAATAAACTTTAAAGAAACCAGGACAAAACTCACAATAAAATTTAAACAACGACTTAATCAAATCATAAAATCACAACTCAACTCCCGCAATACCATTAAAGAAATTATCACTTATGCCATCCCCATTCTGTCTTACTCGTTTGGCATTATAACATGGTCACAAACTGATATCAAGAAATTACAGACAATAATCAACACTAGGCTTACTAAAAACCGAAAACATTACCCAAAATCCTGCCTTCAGCGTCTCACCCTGCCACGATTCGAAGGAGGAAGAGGCCTTATAGACATCCAAAACTTACATAACAAGCAAATTAAATCACTCAGAACAGTCTTCCATCACCGGTCCCAAAACTATACACTATATCAATGCATATCAGAAGCAGATACATAATACACACCACTCAACCTTCACGCAAAAGACACACAACAAAATGAAAAAATTATAATAATAATAATAATAATAATAATATATATAATATAGAATAATAATATAATATATATATAAAAACAACAAAAACAACAACAACAACAACAACAACAACAACAACAACAACAACAACAACAACAACAACAACAACAACAACAACAACACCAACACCAACAACAACATGACCAACACCAACACCAACACCAACACCAACACCAACACCAACACCAACACCAACACCAACACCAACACCAACACAACCAACCAACACAACAACACCAACACCAACACCAACACCAACACCAACACCAACACCAACACCAACACCAACACCAACACCAACCACCAACACCAACACCAACACCAACACCAACACCAACACCAACACCAACACCAACACCATCACCAACACCAACACCAACACCAACACCATTTGCCGTTGCCGTTGCCGTTGCCGTTGCCGTTGCCGTTGCCGTTGCCGTTGCCGTTGCCGTTGCCGTTGCCGTTGCCGTTGCCGTTGCCGTTGCCGTTGCCGTTGCCGTTGCCGTTGCCGTTGCCGTTGCCGTTGCCGTTGCCGTTGCCGTTGCCGTTGCCGTTGCCGTTGCCGTTGCCGTTGCCGTTGCCGTTGCCGTTGCCGTTGCCGTTGCCGTTGCCGTTGTCGTTGTCGTTGTCGTTGTCGCTGTCGCTGTCGCTGTCGCTGTCGCTGTCGCTGTCGCTGTCGCTGTCGCTGTCGCTGTCGCTGTCGCTGTCGCTGTCGATGTCGTTGTCGTTGTTTTTGTTGTTGTTGTTGTTGTTGTTGTCGTTGTCTGCGGCAGCCACATGTGGCAGCGGCGAGGGGAGTTGTTTCCAGAGACTGAAGCTTTCATGCTCCACACCAACACCAACACCAACACCAACACCATCACCAACACCAACACCAACACCAACACCAACACCAACACCAACTCCAACACAAAAACCAACAACAACAACAACAACAACAACAACAACAACAACAACAACAACAACAACAACAACAAAAACAACAACAACAACAACAACAACAACAACAACAACAAAATTTTGTTGTTGCCTGCAATTGCAGGCACTGGTGATGTGTTGGATGGTTTCGGAATTTCCATGGCACAGTCGACGCATATCTGTAGGTAGGTTAGGGAAGTATGAGTTTTTGGTAATTCCTGGTGGCTATGACTTGGTCCTGAATTGCGAGCATGAAAGCTTCAGTCTCTGGAAACAACTCCCCTCGCCGCAGCCACATGTGGCTGCCGCAGGTCGAGGAGATATCTTCCATGCAGAGACTTCAGCTGCCATACTGCAATTTTGTCAGTATTTTGTACAATTTTTTCATTTTGTTGTGTGTCTTTTGCGTGAAGGTTGAGTGTTGTGTATTTTGTATCTGCTTCTGATATGCATTGATATAGTGTATAGTTTTGGGACCGGTGATGGAAGACTGTTTTGAGTGATTTAATTTGCTTGTTATGTAAGTTTTGGATGTCTATAAGGCCTCTTCCTCCTTCGAATCGTGGCAGGGTGAGACGCTGAAGGCAGGATTTTGGGTGATGTTTTCGGTTTTTAGTAAGCCTAGTGTTGATTATTGTCTGTAATTTCTTGATATCAGTTTGTGACCATGTTATAATGCCAAACGAGTAAGTCAGAATGGGGATGGCATATGTGTTAATTGCTTTAATGGTATTGCGGGAGTTGAGTTGTGATTTTAAGATTTGATTAAGTCAATTTAATTCAATTAAGATTAATTTTATGTCCGTATATATATTTTAAGTACGAATGTAATGATTTGGGGATGATATTATAATGGGTACTGTTTTCACTGTCTTTACCCTCCATTGAGCGTGGATCTCTATTGAAAGATCATTGTATTTAGTTATCTTTGTAGCTTGCGTGCTGTTAAGATTGTGAGTGTTGGATATAGCAATATCTATAAGGTATACAATTTTGTTAATTTTATCAAGCACTGTTATATCAGGTCTATTGTAGTGTATTGTTTTATCGGTAATTATTGTCTGTAATTTCTTGATATCAGTTTGTGACCATGTTATAATGCCAAACGAGTAAGTCAGAATGGGGATGGCATATGTGTTAATTGCTTTAATGGTATTGCGGGAGTTGAGTTGTGATTTTAAGATTTGATTAAGTCAATTTAATTCAATTAAGATTAATTTTATGTCATCCATGTATAGGAGATGTGATAATAATAATTGTCTATCGTTATGTGTGTTATTTATTTGAAATCCGTTTTGAAGTCTATTGAGATTGTATGAAAGTGGGTTTAATGCTAGGCAAAACCAAAGGGGACTCATGGCATCGCCTTGAAATATGCCTCGTTGTATTTTTATGTTTGGTGTGACAATGGATACATCTTTGACTTTCAAGTTAAGTTGAGTGTTCCAGTTTTGCATGGTATTTGTAAATTTCCTACAAAAAATAGTAATTCGGGGTTAACTTTGTAGTGCTTCAATATGTGTATCAGCCAGCTGATGATTATTATTGTTGTTGTCGTTGTCGTTGTCGTTGTCGCTGTCGCTGTCGCTGTCGCTGTCGCTGTCGCTGTCGCTGTCGCTGTCGCTGTCGCTGTCGCTGTCGCTGTCGCTGTCAATGTAGCTGTCGCTGTCGCTGTCGCTGTCGCTGTCGCTGTCGCTGTCGCTGTCGCTGTCGCTGTCGCTGTCGCTGTCACTGTCGCTGTCGCTGTCGCTGTCGCTGTCGCTGTCGCTGTCGCTGTCGCTGTCGCTGTCGCTGTCGCTGTCGCTGTCGCTGTCGCTGTCGCTGTCGCTGTCGCTGTCGATGTCGTTGTCGTTGTTTTTGTTGTTGTTGTTGTTGTTGTTGTTGTTGTTGTTGTCGTTGTCTGCGGCAGCCACATAATGCTGCGGCGAGGGGAGTTGTTTCCAGAGACTGAAGATTTCATGCTCGCAATTCAGGACCAAGTCATAGCCACCAGGAATTACCAAAAACACATACTTCCCTAACCTACCTACAGATACGCGTCGACTGTGCCATTGAAATTCCGAAACCATCCAACACATCACCAGTGCCTGCTCATCATTAGCTCAAACAGATTATAAACACAGACATGACCAAGTTGCCGCGATAATCCATCAATACATAGCTTATAACTCCAAACTTATCACGAAAAAACTCCTTACTTCAGATATCAACCTTCATCCATATTAGAAAACGAAAATTATAAAATATATTGGGATAGAACTATAATTACCGATAAAGCAATACACTACAATAGACCTGATATAACAGTGCTTGATAAAATTAACAAAATTGTATACCTTATAGATATTGCTATATCCAACACTCACAATCTTAACAGCACGCAAGCTACAAAGATAACTAAATACAATGATCTTTCAATAGAGATCCACGCTCAATGGAG
>OX463806.1:14133897-14151397 GCA_949825045.1 Argyresthia goedartella
CTGTCGCTGTCGCTGTCGCTGTCGCTGTCGCTGTCGCTGTCGCTGTCGCTGTCGCTGTCGCTGTCGCTGTCGCTGTCGCTGTCGCTGTCGCTGTCGCTGTCGCTGTCGCTGTCGCTGTCGCTGTCGCTGTCGCTGTCGCTGTCGCTGTCGCTGTCGCTGTCGCTGTCGCTGTCGATGTCGTTGTCGTTGTTTTTGTTGTTGTTGTTGTTGTTGTCGTTGTCTGCGGCAGCCACATGTGGCAGCGGCGAGGGGAGTTGTTTCCAGAGACTGAAGCTTTCATGCTCCAACACCAACACCAACACCAACACCAACACCATCACCAACACCAACACCAACACCAACACCAACACCAACACCAACACCAACAACAACAACAACAACAACAACATTAACAACAACAACAACAACAACAACAACAACAACAACAACAACAACAACAACAACAACAACAACAACAACAACATTAACAACAACAACAACAACAACAACAAAAACAACAACAAAACCAACAACATCATTGTTGTTGTTGTCAACAACAACAACAACAATAACAACACCAACACCAACACCAACACCAACACCAACACCAACACCAACACCAACACCAACATCAACACCAACACCAACACCAACACCAACACCAACACCAACACCAACAACAACAACAACAACAACAACAACAACAACAACAACAACAACAACAACAACAACAATTACACCAACACCAACAACAACAACAACAACAACAACAACACCAACACCAACAACAACACCAACAACAACAACAACAACAACAACAACAACAACAACAACAACACCAACACCAACACCAACATCAACACCAACACCAACACCAACACCAACATCAACACCAACACCAACACCAACAACAACAACAACAACAACAACAACAACAACAACAACAACAACAACAACAACAACAACAACAATAACAACAAACTTAAATAATAACAACAAACTTAATAACTCTAAACTTAACTGGTCCCGTAGAAACCCGACTAACTCAAGAGCAGCCACGTCTCTGCTGTCGTGTCCAAGACACAAGACTGCTGCATTCCGTGGTAGTTTTCGCTATGCTGCAACCAAATGCTGGAATAATATACCACCCCCGTTTCATGATCTGAAATCAATTAGCTCCTTCAGACACAAGCTCAAGGCACATTTGTTAGCAGCACAAAAAACCATACTATAGGACAGAGCACAGTTGACTTCACCAAATACCTCTACATAGGTATACATATATACATAATAGGTCTACCCAAACTCTCACTCTCTCGCAGTCTCACATATTTCCACTACTTAAGCTACACTACTCACATACCCCAACAATTAACATATGACTGTATGATTGGATTGTTTGTATGTCTGTTTTTTAACATATGATTGGCTTTATTTATATTATTTTATTTTAATTTCCGATCGTTTCTTGTTGTTGCATTTTGCCACTGGTGCAAATTATGCTTGAGCTCTTTCTGCGTATTTACTTTTACTCAGATTATAAGTTTAGTTTTGAGTTTCTAGTTTTAGGAAATGGTGTGAGCTGAAAACCAGCGTTACGAGCAGCTCACTGCTACACGTAACACATGCTGAGCTCAAACCATTTTGGCATCTAAAAACCTCAACCCCGAACTGTACTATGGTTTCTTTTTCTTTCTGTATATCCTTGTGTTTATTTGTCAAATAAATATATTTCTATTTCTATTTCTTTCTATTTCAACAATAACAACAACAACAATTACACCAACACCAACTGTTGTTGTTACAACAACAACACCAACACCAACACCAACACCAACACAAACACCAATACCAACACCAACAACAACAACAACAACAACAACAACAACAACAACAACAACAACATTGCGGGCACTGGTGATGTGTTGGATGGTTTCGGAATTTCCATGGCACAGTCGACGCATATCTGTAGGTAGGTTAGGGAAGTATGAGTTTTTGGTAATTCCTGGTGGCTATGACTTGGTCCTGAATTGCGAGCATGAAAGCTTCAGTCTCTGGAAACAACTCCCCTCGCCGCAGTCACATGTGGCTGCCGCAGGTCGAGGAGATATCTTCCATGCAGAGACTTCTGCTGCCATACTGCAATTTTGTCAGTATTTTGTACAATTTTTTCATTTTGTTGTGTGTCTTTTGCGTGAAGGTTGAGTGTTGTGTATTTTGCATCTGCTTCTGATATGCATTGATATAGTGTATAGTTTTGGGACCGGTGATGGAAGACTGTTTTGAGTGATTTAATTTGCTTGTTATGTAAGTTTTAGATGTCTATAAGGCCTCTTCCTCCTTCGAATCGTGGCAGGGTGAGACGCTGAAGGCAGGATTTTGGGTGATGTTTTCGGTTTTTAGTAAGCCTACTGTTGATTTTTGTCTGTAATTTCTTGATATCAGTTTGTGACCATGTTGTAATGCCAAACGAGTAAGTCAGAATGGGGATGGCATATGTGTTAATTGATTTAATGGTATTGCGGGAGTTGAGTTGTGATTTTAAGATTTGATTAAGTCAATTTAATTCAATTAAGATTAATTTTATGTCATCCATGTATAGGAGATGTGATAATAATAATTGTCTATCGTTGTGTGAGTTATTTATTTGAAATCCGTTTTGAAGTCTATTGAGATTGTATGAAAGTGGGTTTAATGCTAGGCAAAACCAAAGCGGACTCATGGCATCGCCTTGAAATATGCCTCGTTGTATTTTTATGTTTGGTGTGACAGTGGATACATCTTTGAGTTTCAAGTTAAGTTGAGTGTTCCAGTTTTGCATGGTATTTGTAAATTTCCTACAAAAAATAGTAATTCGGGTTAACTTTGTAGTGCTTCAATATGTGTATCAGCCAGCTGATGATTATTATTGTTGTTGTCGTTGTCGTTGTCGTTGTCGTTGTCGCTGTCGCTGTCGCTTTCGCTGTCGCTGTCGCTGTCGCTGTCGCTGTCGCTGTCGCTGTAGCTGTCGCTGTCGCTGTCGCTGTCGCTGTCGCTGTCGCTGTCGCTGTCGCTGTCGCTGTCGCTGTCGCTGTCGCTGTCGCTGTCGCTGTCGCTGTCGCTGTCGCTGTCGCTGTCGCTGTCGCTGTCGCTGTCGCTGTCGCTGTTGCTGTCGCTGTCGATGTCGCTGTCGCTGTCGCTGTCGTTGTCGTTGTTTTTGTTGTTGTTGTTGTTGTTGTTGTTGTTGTCGTTGTCTGCGGCAGCCACATGTGGCTGCGGCGAGGGGAGTTGTTTCCAGAGACTGAAGCTTTCATGCTCCAACACCAACACCAACACCAACACCAACACCAACACCAACACCAACACCATCACCAACACCAACACCAACACCAACATTAACACCAACTCCATCACCAACACCAACAACAACAACAACAACAACAACAACAACAACAACAACAACAACAACATTAACAACAACATTAACAACAACAACAACAACAACAACTACAACACAAACAACAACAACAACAACAACAACAACAACAACTACAACAACAATAACAACAACAACAACAACAACAACAACAACAACAACAACAACAACAACAACAACAACAACAACAACAACAAAATTGCAGGCACTGGTGATGTGTTGGATGGTTTCGGAATTTCCATGGCACAGTCGACGCATATCTGTAGGTAGGTTAGGGAAGTATGAGTTTTTGGTAATTCCTGGTGGCTATGACTTGGTCCTGAATTGCGAGCATGAAAGCTTCAGTCTCTGGAAACAACTCCCCTCGCCGCAGCCACATGTGGCTGCCGCAGGTCGAGGAGATAACTTCCATGCAGAGACTTCTGCTGCCATACTGCAATTTTGTCAGAATTTTGTACAATTTTTTCATTTTGTTGTGTGTCTTTTGCGTGAAGGTTGAGTGTTGTGTATTTTGCATCTGCTTCTGATATGCATTGATATAGTGTATAGTTTTGGGACCGGTGATGGAAGACTGTTTTGAGTGATTTAATTTGCTTGTTATGTAAGTTTTGGATGTCTATAAGGCCTCTTCCTCCTTCGAATCGTGGCAGGGTGAGACGCTGAAGGCAGGATTTTGGGTGATGTTTTCGGTTTTTAGTAAGCCTAGTGTTGATTATTGTCTGTAATTTCTTGATATCAGTTTGTGACCATGTTATAATGCCAAACGAGTAAGTCAGAATGGGGATGGCATATGTGTTAATTGCTTTAATGGTATTGCGGGAGTTGAGTTGTGATTTTAAGATTTGATTAAGTCAATTTAATTAAATTAAGATTAATTTTATGTCATCCATGTATAGGAGATGTGATAATAATTATAGTCTATCGTTGTGTGAGTTATTTATTTGAAATCCGTTTTGAAGTCTATTGAGATTGTATGAAAGTGGTTTAATGCTAGGCAAAACCAAAGTGGACTCATGGCATCGCCTTGAAATATGCCTCGTTGTATTTTTATGTTTGGTGTGAAAATGGATACATCTTTGAGTTTCAAGTTAAGTTGAGTGTTCCAGTTTTGCATGGTATTTGTAAATTTCCTACAAAAAATAGTAATTCGGGTTAACTTTGTAGTGCTTCAATATGTGTATCAGCCAGCTGATGATTATTATTGTTGTTGTCGTTGTCGTTGTCGTTGTCGCTGTCGCTGTCGCTGTCGCTGTCGCTGTCGCTGTCGCTGTCGCTATCGCTGTCGCTATCGCTGTCGCTGTCGCTGTCGCTGTCGCTGTCGCTGTCGCTGTCGCTGTCGATGTCGCTGTCGTTGTCGCTGTCGATGTCGCTGTCGTTGTCGCTGTCGCTGTCGCTGTCGATGTCGTTGTCGTTGTTTTTGTTGTTGTTGTTGTTGTTGTTGTTGTCGTTGTCTGCGGCAGCCACATGTGGCTGCGGCGAGGGGAGTTGTTTCCAGAGACTGAAGCTTTCATGCTCCAACACCAACACCAACACCAACACCAACACCAACACCAACTCCAACACCAACAACAACAACAACAACAACACCAACACCAACAACAACAACAACAACACCAACACCAACACCAACACCAACACCAACAACAACAATTACACCAACACCAACAACAACAACAACAACAACAACAACAACAACAACAACAACAACACCAACACCAATAACAACACCAACACCAACACCAACACCAACACCAACACCAACACCAACACCAACACCAACACCAACACCAACACCAACACCAACACCAACACCAACACAAACACCAACACCAACACCAACAACAAAAACAACAACAATAACAACAACAACAACAACAACATTAACAACAACATTAACAACAACAACAACAACAACAACAACTACAACAACAACAACAACAACAACAACAACAACTACAACAACTACAACAACAACAACAACAACAACTACAACAACTACAACAACAACAACAACAACAACAACAACAACAACAACAACAACAACAACAACAACAACAACAACAACAACAACAACAACAACAACAACAACAACAACAACAACAACAAAATTGCAGGCACTGGTGATGTGTTGGATGGTTTCGGAATTTCCATGGCACAGTCGACGCATATCTGTAGGTAGGTTAGGGAAGTATGAGTTTTTGGTAATTCCTGGTGGCTATGACTTGGTCCTGAATTGCGAGCATGAAAGCTTCAGTCTCTGGAAACAACTCCCCTCGCCGCAGCCACATGTGGCTGCCGCAGGTCGAGGAGATATCTTCCATGCAGAGACTTCTGCTGCCATACTGCAATTTTGTCAGTATTTTGTACAATTTTTTCATTTTGTTGTGTGTCTTTTGCGTGAAGGTTGAGTGTTGTGTATTTTGCATCTGCTTCTGATATGCATTGATATAGTGTATAGTTTTGGGACCGGTGATGGAAGACTGTTTTGAGTGATTTAATTTGCTTGTTATGTAAGTTTTAGATGTCTATAAGGCCTCTTCCTCCTTCGAATCGTGGCAGGGTGAGACGCTGAAGGCAGGATTTTGGGTGATGTTTTCGGTTTTTAGTAAGCCTACTGTTGATTATTGTCTGTAATTTCTTGATATCAGTTTGTGACCATGTTGTAATGCCAAACGAGTAAGTCAGAATGGGGATGGCATATGTGTTAATTGATTTAATGGTATTGCGGGAGTTGAGTTGTGATTTTAAGATTTGATTAAGTCAATTTAATTCAATTAAGATTAATTTTATGTCATCCATGTATAGGAGATGTGATAATAATAATTGTCTATCGTTGTGTGAGTTATTTATTTGAAATCCGTTTTGAAGTCTATTGAGATTGTATGAAAGTGGGTTTGATGCTAGGCAAAACCAAAGCGGACTCATGGCATCGCCTTGAAATATGCCTCGTTGTATTTTTATGTTTGGTGTGACAATGGATACATCTTTGAGTTTCAAGTTAAGTTGAGTGTTCCAGTTTTGCATGGTATTTGTAAATTTCCTACAAAAAATAGTAATTCGGGTTAACTTTGTAGTGCTTCAATATGTGTATCAGCCAGCTGATGATTATTATTGTTGTTGTCGTTGTCGTTGTCGTTGTCGTTGTCGCTGTCGCTGTCGCTGTCGCTGTCGCTGTCGCTGTCGCTATCGCTGTCGCTGTCGCTGTCGCTGTCGCTGTAGCTGTCGCTGTCGCTGTCGCTGTCGCTGTCGCTGTCGCTGTCGCTGTCGCTGTCGCTGTCGCTGTCGCTGTCGCTGTCGATGTCGCTGTCGCTGTCGCTGTCGCTGTCGCTGTCGCTGTCGCTGTCGCTGTCGCTGTCGCTGTCGCTGTCGCTGTCGATGTCGTTGTCGTTGTTTTTGTTGTTGTTGTTGTTGTTGTTGTTGTCGTTGTCTGCGGCAGCCACATGTGGCTGCGGCAAGGGGAGTTGTTTCCAGAGACTGAAGCTTTCATGCTCCAACACCAACACCAACACCAACACCAACACCATCACCAACACCAACACCAACACCAACACCAACACCAACACCAACTCCAACACCAACAACAACAACAACAACAACAACAACAACAACAACAACAACAACAGCAACAACAACATTAACAACAACATTAACAACAACAACAACAACAACTACAACAACAACTACTACAACAACAACAACAACAACAACAACAACAACAACAACAACAACAACAACAACAACAACAACAATTACACCAACACCAACAACAACAACAACAACAACACCAACACCAACAACAACACCAACACCAACACCAACAACAACAACAACAACAACACCAAGACCAACACCAACAACAAACAACAACTACAACAACTACAACAACAACAACAACAACAACAACAACAACAACAACAACAAAAACAACAACAACAACAACAACAACAACATTGCAGGCACTGGTGATGTGTTGGATGGTTTCGGAATTTCCATGGCACAGTCGACGCATATCTGTGGGTAGGTTAGGGAAATATGAGTTTTTGGTAATTCCTGGTGGCTATGTCTTGGTCCTGAATTGCGAGCATGAAAGCTTCAGTCTCTGGAAACAACTCCCCTCGCCGCAGCCACATGTGGCTGCCGCAGGTCGAGGAGATATCTTCCATGCAGAGACTTCTGCTGCCATACTGCAATTTTGTCAGTATTTTGTAAAATTTTTTCATTTTGTTGTGTGTCTTTTGCGTGAAAAAAATTGTGAACTCGAACTCGGACTCGGACTCGGACTCGGACTCGGACTCGGACTCGGATTCGGACTCGGACTCGGACTCGGACTCGGAACCGGACTCGGACTCGGACTCGGACTCGGACTCGGACTCGGACTCGGACTCGGACTCGCACTCGGACTCGGACTCGGACTTGGACTCGGACTCGGACTCGGACTCGGACTCGGATAAATACTATTTTTGTGCTGCAGAAGCGGGCTGTTCGTGCGATTTATAAAATGAATAATAGAGATTCTCTTAGAAATAAGTTTAAAGAAGTAAATATATTGACAGTCCATAGTCAATATATTTACGAGAATATTATGTACGTCCATAAGAACATTGTTAACTTTCGAAGAAACTGTGATATACATAACTTTAATACTAGAAACAAGGACAAACTTGCAGTGCCCACTGCTCGGCTCCATAAAATAAAAAACTCGTTCAAGGGTAATTGTGTAAGATTTTACAATAAACTCCCAAGCACTTTGACAGATCTATCAATTAATAAGTTCAAGAAATACATCAAGCAAAGGCTTATTTCTAAAGCTTACTACAGTATTAAAGAGTACATAGACGATAAAAATGCTTGGGACTGAATTGTTCTAATTAATTGTGAGCATCCTCACTGCCAGAGTTTCTTTTACTGGACACTTGGAGGCCTTTTACACCTCCAAAGATTAATTTAATTATACAACTCTTGACTGTGGGGACCATTTACATCTCCTATTATCATTGTATTATTGACTAAAGAGACTATACATCTCTGTTATTTATATTTTAATTATTTTATTATGACATTTGAGACTCTTTACATCTCTCAGAAACAATAATTAAGTACTTTTTTTTTCTGATAATATGATAATAATACCAAATGTTCTGTAAAAAATGAAATGAAATGACATGTGAAAGTGCCCTTGTGGCCTATTTACAGAATAAACGTTTTGAGTTTTGAGTTTTGAGTTTTGAACTCGAACTCGAACTCGAACTCGAACTCGAACTCGAAATCGAACTCGAACTCGAACTCGAACTCGAACTCTGACGCGAACTCTGACTCCAACTCTGACTCGAACTCTGACTCGGACTCTGACTCGGACTCGGACTCTGACTCGGACTCTGACTCGGACTCTGACTTGGCCTCTGACTCGGACTCTGATTCGGACTCTTACTCGGACTCGGACTCGGACTCGGACTCGGACTCGGACTCGGACTCGGACTCGGACTCGGACTCGGACTCGGACTCGGACTCGGACTCGGACTCGGACTCGGACTCGGACTCGGACTCGGACTCGGACTCGGACTCGGACTCGGACTCGGACTCGGACTCGGACTCGGACTCGGACTCGGACTCGGACTCGGACTCGGACTCGGACTCGGACTCGGACTCGGACTCGGACTCGGACTCGGACTCGGACTCGGACTCGGACTCGGACTCGGACTCGGACTCGGACTCGGACTCGGACTCGGACTCGGACTCGGACTCGGACTCGGACTCGGACTCGGACTCGGACTCTGACTCTGGTTGTGGTATCTGCCACAATTTGCAGTAAGAAATTCTGCACGGTATACGAGTACGTCGATGTGAGTTTTGTTCTAAAGTGAAAGTTCTATCAGCATTAAGAGTATTTAGTTACCATAATTTTTGTGCGTGAATAAATAATTCCTGAGATGTGAATCTTTACGTTTTATTTATATGAGATAGTGAAAAACTGTCAAAGCAAGCATATTGTAGGAAATCCTTCAGTTCATTTGGTTCTTCATTTGGACTCGGACTCGGACTCGAACTCTGACTCGGACTCGGACTCGGACTCGGACTCGGACTCGGACTCGGACTCTGACTCTGACTCGGACTTGGACTCGGACTCGGACTCGGACTCGGACTCGGACTCGGACTCGGACTCGGACTCGGACTCGGACTTGGACTCGGACTCGGACTCGGACTCGGACTCTGACTCGGACACTGATTCGGACTCTGACTCGGACTCGGACTCGAACTCGGACTCGGACTCGGACTCGGACTCGGACTCGGACTCGGACTCGGACTCGGACTCGGACTCGGGCTCGGACTCAGACTCGAACTCGAACTCGAACTCGAACTCGAACTCGAACTCGCACTCGGACTCGGACTCGGACTCGGACTCGGACTCGGACTCGGACTCGGACTCGGACTCGGACTCGGACTCGGACTCGGACTCGGACTCGGACTCGGACTCGGACTCGGACTCGGACTCGGACTCGGACTCTGACTCTGGTTGTGGTATCTGCCACAATTTGCAGTAAGAAATTCTGCACGGTATACGAGTACGTCGATGTGAGTTTTGTTCTAAAGTGAAAGTTCTATCAGCATTAAGAGTATTTAGTTACCATAATTTTTGTGCGTGAATAAATAATTCCTGAGATGTGAATCTTTACGTTTTATTTATATGAGATAGTGAAAAACTGTCAAAGCAAGCATATTGTAGGAAATCCTTCAGTTCATTTGGTTCTTCATTTGGACTCGGACTCGGACTCGAACTCTGACTCGGACTCGGACTCGGACTCGGACTCGGACTCGGACTCGGACTCTGACTCTGACTCGGACTTGGACTCGGACTCGGACTCGGACTCGGACTCGGACTCGGACTCGGACTCGGACTCGGACTCGGACTTGGACTCGGACTCGGACTCGGACTCGGACTCTGACTCGGACACTGATTCGGACTCTGACTCGGACTCGGACTCGAACTCGGACTCGGACTCGGACTCGGACTCGGACTCGGACTCGGACTCGGACTCGGACTCGGACTCGGGCTCGGACTCAGACTCGAACTCGAACTCGAACTCGAACTCGAACTCGAACTCGCACTCGGACTCGGACTCGGACTCGGACTCGGACTCGGACTCGGACTCGGACTCGGACTCGGACTCGGACTCGGACTCGGACTCGGACTCGGACTCGGACTCGGACTCGGACTCGGACTCGGACTCGGACTCGGACTCGGACTCGGACTCGGACTCGGACTCGGACTCGGACTCGGACTCGGACTCGGACTCGGACTCGGACTCGGACTCGGACTCGGACTCGGACTCGGACTCGGACTCGGACTCGGACTCGGACTCGGACTCGGACTCGGACTCGGACTCGGACTCGGACTCGGACTCGGACTCGGACTCGGACTCGGACTCGGACTCGGACTCGGACTCGGACTCGGACTCGGACTCGGACTCGGACTCGGACTCGGACTCGGACTCGGACTCGGACTCGGACTCGGACTCGGACTCGGACTCGGACTCGGACTCGGACTCGGACTCGGACTCGGACTCGGACTCGGACTCGGACTCGGACTCGGACTCGGACTCGGACTCGGACTCGGACTCTGACTCGGACTCTGACTCTGACTCTGACTCTGACTCGGACTCTGATTCGGACTCGGACTCGGACTCGGACTCTGACTCGGACTCGGACTCGGACTCTGAATCGGACTCTGACTCTGACTCGGACTTGGACTCGGACTCTGACTCGGACTCGGACTCGGACTCGGACTCGGACTCGGACTCGGACTCGGACTCGGACTCGGACTCGGATTCGGACTCGGACTCGGACTCGGGCTCGGACTCGGACTCGGACTCGGACTCGGACTCGGACTCGGACTCGGACTCGGACTCGGACTCGGACTCGGACTCGAACTCGAACTCGAACTCGAACTCTGACTCGAACTCTGACTCGGACTCTGACTCGAACTCTGACTCGGACTCTGATTTGGACTCTGACTCGGACTCGGACTCTAACTCGGACTCTGACTCGGACTCTGACTCGGACTCTGACTCGGACTCGGACTCGGACTCGGACTCGGACTCGAACTCTAACTCTAACTCTAACTCTAACTCTTACTCTAACTCTAACTCTAACTCTAACTCGACTCGGACTCTGACTCGGACTCTGACTCGGACTCGGACTCTGACTCGGACTCTTACTCGGACTCTGACTCGGACTCGGACTCGGACTCGGACTCGGACTCGAACTCGAACTCGAACTCGAACTCGAACTCGAACTCG
This sequence comes from Argyresthia goedartella, assembly GCA_949825045.1. Classification (NCBI taxonomy): domain Eukaryota; kingdom Metazoa; phylum Arthropoda; class Insecta; order Lepidoptera; family Argyresthiidae; genus Argyresthia; species Argyresthia goedartella. The sequence goes on from OX463806.1 coordinate 14,145,586, forward strand.
AACTCGAACTCGAACTCGAACTCGAACTCGAACTCGAACACTCGAACTCGAACACTCGAACTCGAACACTCTAACTCGAACACTCTAACTCTAACTCTAACTCTAACTCTAACTCTAACTCTAACTCTAACTCTAACTCTAACTCTAACTCTAACTCTAACTCTAACTCGGACTCGGACTCGGACTCGGACTCGGACTCGGACTCGGACTCGGACTCGGACTCGGACTCGGACTCGGACTCGGACTCGGACTCGGACTCGGACTCGGACTCGAACTCTAACTCTAACTCTAACTCTAACTCTTACTCTAACTCTAACTCTAACTCTAACTCTAACTCTAACTCTAACTCTAACTCTAACTCTAACTCTAACTCTAACTCTAACTCTAACTCTAACTCTAACTCTTACTCTAACTCTAACTCTAACTCTAACTAGAGTTAGAACTCTAACTCTAACTCTAACTTTAACTCTAACTCTAACTCTAACTCTAACTCTAACTCTAACTCTAACTCTAACACTAACTCTAACACTAACTCTTACTCTGACTCTGACTCTGACTCTGACTCTGACTCGGACTCTGACTCGGACTCTGACTCGGACTCGGACTCGGACTCGGACTCGGACTCGAACTCTAACTCTAACTCTAACTCTAACTCTTACTCTAACTCTAACTCTAACTCTAACTCTAACTCTAACTCTAACTCTAACTCTAACTCTAACTCTAACTCTAACTCTTACTCTAACTCTAACTCTAACTCTAACTCTAACTAGAGTTAGAACTCTAACTCTAACTCTAACTCTAACTCTAACTCTAACTCTAACTCTAACTCTAACTCTAACTCTAACTCTAACTCTAACTCTAACTCTAACTCTAACTCTAACTCTAACTCTAACTATAACACTAACTCTAACACTAACTCTAACTCTGACTCTGACTCTGACTCTGACTCTGACTCGGACTCGGACTCGGACTCGGACTCGGACTTGGACTCGGACTCTGACTCTGGTTGTGGTATCTGCCACAATGTGCAGTAATAAATTCTGCACGGTATACGAGTACGTCGATGTGAGTTTTGTTCTAAAGTGAAAAATCTATCAGCATTAAGAGTATTTAGTTATCATAATTTTTGTGCGTGAATAAATAATTCCTGAGATGTGAGTGTTTACGTTTTATTTATATGAGATAGTGAAAAACTGTCAAAGCAAGCATTGTAAGGAAAATCCTTCAGTTCATTTGGTTCTTCATTTGGACTCGGACTCGGACTCGGACTCGGACTCGGACTCGGACTCGGATTCGGACTCGGACTCGGACTCGGACTCGGACTCGGACTCGGACTCGGACTCGGACTCGGACTCGGACTCGGACTCGGACTCGGACTCGGACTCGGACTCGGACTCGGACTCGGACTCAGACTCGGACTCGGACTCGGACTCGGACTCGGACTCGGACTCGGACTCGGACTCGGACTCGGACTCGGACTCGGACTCGGACTCGGACTCGGACTCGGACTCGGACTCGGACTCGGACTCGGACTCGGACTCGGACTCGGACTCTGACTCGGACTCTGACTCTGACTCTGACTCTGACTCGGACTCTGATTCGGACTCGGACTCGGACTCGGACTCTGACTCGGACTCGGACTCGGACTCTGAATCGGACTCTGACTCTGACTCGGACTTGGACTCGGACTCTGACTCGGACTCGGACTCGGACTCGGACTCGGACTCGGACTCGGACTCGGACTCGGACTCGGACTCGGATTCGGACTCGGACTCGGACTCGGGCTCGGACTCGGACTCGGACTCGGACTCGGACTCGGACTCGGACTCGGACTCGGACTCGGACTCGGACTCGGACTCGAACTCGAACTCGAACTCGAACTCTGACTCGAACACTGACTCGGACTCTGACTCGAACTCTGACTCGGACTCTGATTTGGACTCTGACTCGGACTCGGACTCTAACTCGGACTCTGACTCGGACTCTGACTCGGACTCTGACTCGGACTCGGACTCGGACTCGGACTCGGACTCGAACTCTAACTCTAACTCTAACTCTAACTCTTACTCTAACTCTAACTCTAACTCTAACTCGACTCGGACTCTGACTCGGACTCTGACTCGGACTCGGACTCTGACTCGGACTCTTACTCGGACTCTGACTCGGACTCGGACTCGGACTCGGACTCGGACTCGAACTCGAACTCGAACTCGAACTCGAACTCGAACTCGAACTCGAACTCGAACTCGAACTCGAACTCGAACTCGAACACTCGAACTCGAACACTCGAACTCGAACACTCTAACTCGAACACTCTAACTCTAACTCTAACTCTAACTCTAACTCTAACTCTAACTCTAACTCTAACTCTAACTCTAACTCTAACTCTAACTCGGACTCGGACTCGGACTCGGACTCGGACTCGGACTCGGACTCGGACTCGGACTCGGACTCGGACTCGGACTCGGACTCGGACTCGGACTCGGACTCGAACTCTAACTCTAACTCTAACTCTAACTCTTACTCTAACTCTAACTCTAACTCTAACTCTAACTCTAACTCTAACTCTAACTCTAACTCTAACTCTAACTCTAACTCTAACTCTAACTCTAACTCTAACTCTTACTCTAACTCTAACTCTAACTCTAACTAGAGTTAGAACTCTATCTCTAACTCTAACTTTAACTCTAACTCTAACTCTAACTCTAACTCTAACTCTAACTCTAACTCTAACACTAACTCTAACACTAACTCTTACTCTGACTCTGACTCTGACTCTGACTCTGACTCGGACTCTGACTCGGACTCTGACTCGGACTCGGACTCGGACTCGGACTCGGACTCGAACTCTAACTCTAACTCTAACTCTAACTCTTACTCTAACTCTAACTCTAACTCTAACTCTAACTCTAACTCTAACTCTAACTCTAACTCTAACTCTAACTCTAACTCTAACTCTAACTCTAACTCTAACTCTAACTCTAACTAGAGTTAGAACTCTAACTCTAACTCTAACTCTAACTCTAACTCTAACTCTAACTCTAACTCTAACTCTAACTCTAACTCTAACTCTAACTCTAACTCTAACTCTAACTCTAACTCTAACTCTAACTATAACACTAACTCTAACACTAACTCTAACTCTGACTCTGACTCTGACTCTGACTCTGACTCGGACTCGGACTCGGACTCGGACTCGGACTTGGACTCGGACTCTGACTCTGGTTGTGGTATCTGCCACAATGTGCAGTAATAAATTCTGCACGGTATACGAGTACGTCGATGTGAGTTTTGTTCTAAAGTGAAAAATCTATCAGCATTAAGAGTATTTAGTTATCATAATTTTTGTGCGTGAATAAATAATTCCTGAGATGTGAGTGTTTACGTTTTATTTATATGAGATAGTGAAAAACTGTCAAAGCAAGCATTGTAAGGAAAATCCTTCAGTTCATTTGGTTCTTCATTTGGACTCGGACTCGGACTCGGACTCGGACTCGGATTCGGACTCGGACTCGGACTCGGACTCGGACTCGGACTCGGACTCGGACTCGGACTCGGACTCGGACTCGGACTCGGACTCGGACTCGGACTCGGACTCGGACTCGGACTCGGACTCGGACTCGAACTCGAACTCGAACTCTGACTCGAACTCTGACTCCAACTCTGACTCGAACTCTGACTCGGACTCTGATTTGGACTCTGACTCGGACTCGGACTCTAACTCGGACTCTGACTCGGACTCTGACTCGGACTCTGACTCGGACTCGGACTCGGACTCGGACTCGGACTCGGACTCGAACTCTAACTCTAACTCTAACTCTAACTCTTACTCTAACTCTAACACTAACTCTAACTCTAACTCTAACTCTAACTCTAACTCTAACTCTAACTCTAACTCTAAATCTAACTCTAACTCTAACTCTAACTCTAACTCTAACTCTAACTCTAACTCTAACTCTAACTCTAACTAGAGTTAGAACTCTAACTCTAACTCTAACTCTAACTCTAACTCTAACTCTAACTCTAACTCTAACTCTAACTCTAACTCTAACTCTAACTTTAACTCTAACTCTAACTCTAAATCTAACTCTAACTCTAACTCTAACACTAACTCTAACACTAACTCTAACTCTGACTCTGACTCTGACTCTGACTCTGACTCGGACTCTGACTCGGACTCTGACTCGGACTCGGACTCGGACTCGGACTCGGACTCGAACTCTAACTCTAACTCTAACTCTAACTCTTACTCTAACTCTAACTCTAACTCTAACTCTAACTCTAACTCTAACTCTAACTCTAACTCTAACTCTAACTCTAACTCTAACTCTAACTCTAACTCTAACTAGAGTTAGAACTCTAACTCTAACTCTAACTCTAACTCTAACTCTAACTCTAACTCTAACTCTAACTCTAACTCTAACTCTAACTCTAACTCTAACTCTAACTCTAACTCTAACTCTAACTCTAACTCTAACTCTAACACTAACTCTAACACTAACTCTAACTCTGACTCTGACTCTGACTCTGACTCTGACTCGGACTCGGACTCGGACTCGGACTCGGACTTGGACTCGGACTCTGACTCTGGTTGTGGTATCTGCCACAATTTGCAGTAATAAATTCTGCACGGTATACGAGTACGTCGATGTGAGTTTTGTTCTAAAGTGAAAAATCTATCAGCATTAAGAGTATTTAGTTATCATAATTTTTGTGCGTGAATAAATAATTCCTGAGATGTGAGTCTTTACGTTTTATTTATATGAGATAGTGAAAAACTGTCAAAGCAAGCATTGTAAGGAAAATCCTTCAGTTCATTTGGTTCTTCATTTGGACTCGGACTCGGACTCTAACTCTAACTCTAACTCTAACTCTAACTCTAACTCTAACTCTAACTCTAACTCTAACTCTAACTCTAACTCTAACTAGAGTTAGAACTCTAACTCTAACTCTAACTCTAACTCTAACTCTAACTCTAACTCTAACTCTAACTCTAACTCTAACTCTAACTCTAACTCTAACTCTAACTCTAACTCTAACTCTAACTCTAACTCTAACTCTAACTCTAACTCTAACTCTAACTCGGACTCGGACTCGGACTCGGACTCGGACTCGGACTCGGACTCGGACTCGGACTCGGACTCGGACTCGGACTCGGACTCGGACTCGGACTCGGACTCGGACTCGGACTCGGACTCGGACTCGGACTCGGACTCGGACTCGAACTCGAACTCGAACTCGAACTCGGACTCGGATTCGGACTCGGACTCGGACTCGGACTCGGATTCGGACTCGGACTCGGACTCGGACTCGGAACCGGACTCGGACTCGGACTCGGACTCGGACTCGGACTCGCACTCGGACTCGGACTCGGACTCGGACTCGGACTCGGACTCGGACTCGGACTCGGACTCGGACTCGGATAAATACTATTTTTGTGCTGCAGAAGCGGGCTGTTCGTGCGATTTATAAAATGAATAATAGAGATTCTCTTAGAAATAAGTTTAAAGAAGTAAATATATTGACAGTCCATAGTCAATATATTTACGAGAATATTATGTACGTCCATAAGAACATTGTTAACTTTCGAAGAAACTGTGATATACATAACTTTAATACTAGAAACAAGGACAAACTTGCAGTGCCCACTACTCGGCTCCATAAAATAAAAAACTCGTTCAAGGGTAATTGTGTAAGATTTTACAATAAACTCCCAAGCACTTTGACAGATCTATCAATTAATAAGTTCAAGAAATACATCAAGCAAAGGCTTATTTCTAAAGCTTACTACAGTATTAAAGAGTACATAGAC
>OX463806.1:14158897-14161397 GCA_949825045.1 Argyresthia goedartella
CATCAGCTGGCTGATACACATATTGAAGCACTACAAAGTTAATCCGATTTCTTACAACACCAACACCAACACCAACTCCAACACCAACTCCAACAACAACAACAACAACAACAACAACAACAAGAATAAGAACAACAACAACAACAACAACAACACCAACACCAACACCAACAACAACAACAACAACAACAACAACAACAACAACAACAACAACAACAACAACAACAACAACAACAACAACAACAACAACAACAACAACAACAACACCAATAACACCAACACCTACAACACCAACAACACCAAAAACACCAACACCAACACCAACACCAACACCAACACCAACACCAACAATACCAACACCAACACCAACACCAACACCAACACCAACACCAACACCAACACCAACACCAACACCAACACCAACACCAACACCAACACCAACACCAACACCAACACCAACTCCAACACCAACACCAACTCCAACTCCAACGATATCAACCTTCATCCATATTAGAAAACGAAAATTATAAAATATATTGGGACAGAACTATAATTACCGATAAAACAATACACTACAATAGACCTGATATAACAGTGCTTGATAAAATTAACAAAATTGTATACCTTATAGATATTGCTATATCCAACACTCACAATCTTAACAGCACGCAAGCTACAAAGATAACTAAATACAATGGTCTTTCAATAGAGATCCACGCTCAATGGAGGGTAAAGACAGTGAAAACAGTACCTATTATAATATCATCCCCAAATCATTACATTCGTACTTAAAAACAATAAATTTACATCCATTAACATATACACTACTGCAAAAGCCCGTTATTTTAAACACTTGCAGGATCGTCCGCAAATTCATGGGAAATTCATCTTAATCATTCATTCATCACTATGCACTTGGCTTAGGCCCGTGCCGTAAAATAACCTCCTATGAATAGGAGAGAAAATGAAAGAAATTATAATAATAATAACAATAATAATAATATATATAATATAATATATAATAATAATAATATATATAATATAATATAGAATAATAATATAATATATATATAAAAACAACAACGGCAACGGCAACGGCAACGGCAACGGCAACGGCAACGGCAACGGCAACGGCAACGGCAACGTCAACGGCAACGGTAACGGCAACGGCAACGGCAACGGCAACGGCAACGGCAACGGCAACGGCAACGGCAACGGCAACACCAACAACAACAACAACAACAACAACAACAACAACAACAACAACAACAACAACAACAACAACAATAACAACAACAACAACAACAACAACAACACCAACACCTTCAACACCAACAACACCAACAACACCAACAACACCAACACCAACACCAACACGAACACCAACAATACCAACACCAACACCAACACCAACACCAACACCAACACCAACACCAACACCAACACCAACACCAACACCAACATCAACACCAACACCAACACCAACACTAACACCAACTCCAACACCAACACCAACTCCAACTCCAACGATATCAACCTTCATCCATATTAGAAAACGAAAATTATAAAATATATTGGGACAGAACTATAATTACCGATAAAACAATACACTACAATAGACCTGATATAACAGTGCTTGATAAAATTAACAAAATTGTATACCTTATAGATATTGCTACATCCAACACTCACAATCTTAACAGCACGCAAGCTACAAAGATAACTAAATACAATGATCTTTCAATAGAGATCCACGCTCAATGGAGGGTAAAGACAGTGAAAACAGTACCTATTATAATATCATCCCCAAATCATTACAATCGTACTTAAAAACAATAAATTTACATCCATCAACATATACACTACTGCAAAAGGCCGTTATTTTAAACACTTGCAGGATCATCCGCAAATTCATGGGAAATTCATCTTAACATTCATTCATCACTATGCACTTGGCTTAGGCCCGTGCCGTAAAATAACCTCCTATGAATAGGAGAGAAAATGAAAGAAATAATAATAATAATAACAATAATAATAATATATATAATATAATATATAATAATAATAATATATATAATATAATATAGAATAATAATATAATATATATATAAAAACAACAACGGTAACGGCAACGGCAACGGCAACGGCAACGGCAACGGCAACGTCAACGGCAACGGCAACGGCAACGGCAACGGCAACGGCAACGGCAACGGCAACGGCAACGGCAACGGCAACGGCAACGGCAACGGCAACGGCAACGGCAACGGCAACGGCAACGGCAACGGCAACGGCAACGGCAACGGCAACGGCAACGGCAACGGCAACGGCATCGGCAACGGCAACGGCAACGGCAACGGCAACGGCAACGGCAACGGCAACGGCAACGACAACGACAACGACAACGACAGCGACAACGACAACGACAACGACATCGACAACAACAATAATAATAGTCATCAGCTGGCTGATACACATATTGAAGCACTACAAAGTTAATCCG
>OX463806.1:14168897-14171397 GCA_949825045.1 Argyresthia goedartella
TGGATACATCTTTGAGTTTCAAGTTAAGTTGAGTGTTCCAGTTTTGCATGGTATTTGTAAATTTCCTACAAAAAATAGTAATTCGGGTTAACTTTGTAGTGCTTCAATATGTGTATCAGCCAGCTGATGATTATTATTGTTGTTGTCGTTGTCGTTGTCGTTGTCGTTGTCGTTGTCGCTGTCGCTGTCGCTTTCGCTGTCGCTGTCGCTGTGGCTGTCGCTGTCGCTGTCGCTGTAGCTGTCGCTGTCGCTGTCGCTGTCGCTGTCGCTGTCGCTGTCGCTGTCGCTGTCGCTGTCGCTGTCGCTGTCGCTGTCGCTGTCGCTGTCGCTGTCGCTGTCGCTGTCGCTGTCGCTGTCGCTGTCGCTGTCGATGTCGCTGTCGCTGTCGCTGTCGTTGTCGTTGTTTTTGTTGTTGTTGTTGTTGTTGTTGTTGTTGTCGTTGTCTGCGGCAGCCACATGTGGCTGCGGCGAGGGGAGTTGTTTCCAGAGACTGAAGCTTTCATGCTCCAACACCAACACCAACACCAACACCAACACCAACACCAACACCATCACCAACACCAACACCAACATTAACACCAACTCCATCACCAACACCAACAACAACAACAACAACAACAACAACAACAACAACAACAACAACAACATTAACAACAACAACAACAACAACAACTACAACACAAACAACAACAACAACAACAACAACAACAACAACAACAACAACAACAACAACAACAACAACAAAATTGCAGGCACTGGTGATGTGTTGGATGGTTTCGGAATTTCCATGGCACAGTCGACGCATATCTGTAGGTAGGTTAGGGAAGTATGAGTTTTTGGTAATTCCTGGTGGCTATGACTTGGTCCTGAATTGCGAGCATGAAAGCTTCAGTCTCTGGAAACAACTCCCCTCGCCGCAGCCACATGTGGCTGCCGCAGGTCGAGGAGATATCTTCCATGCAGAGACTTCTGCTGCCATACTGCAATTTTGTCAGAATTTTGTACAATTTTTTCATTTTGTTGTGTGTCTTTTGCGTGAAGGTTGAGTGTTGTGTATTTTGCATCTGCTTCTGATATGCATTGATATAGTGTATAGTTTTGGGACCGGTGATGGAAGACTGTTTTGAGTGATTTAATTTGCTTGTTATGTAAGTTTTGGATGTCTATAAGGCCTCTTCCTCCTTCGAATCGTGGCAGGGTGAGACGCTGAAGGCAGGATTTTGGGTGATGTTTTCGGTTTTTAGTAAGCCTAGTGTTGATTATTGTCTGTAATTTCTTGATATCAGTTTGTGACCATGTTATAATGCCAAACGAGTAAGTCAGAATGGGGATGGCATATGTGTTAATTGCTTTAATGGTATTGCGGGAGTTGAGTTGTGATTTTAAGATTTGATTAAGTCAATTTAATTAAATTAAGATTAATTTTATGTCATCCATGTATAGGAGATGTGATAATAATAATAGTCTATCGTTGTGTGAGTTATTTATTTGAAATCCGTTTTGAAGTCTATTGAGATTGTATGAAAGTGGTTTAATGCTAGGCAAAACCAAAGTGGACTCATGGCATCGCCTTGAAATATGCCTCGTTGTATTTTTATGTTTGGTGTGACAATGGATACATCTTTGAGTTTCAAGTTAAGTTGAGTGTTCCAGTTTTGCATGGTATTTGTAAATTTCCTACAAAAAATAGTAATTCGGGTTAACTTTGTAGTGCTTCAATATGTGTATCAGCCAGCTGATGATTATTATTGTTGTTGTCGTTGTCGTTGTCGTTGTCGCTGTCGCTGTCGCTGTCGCTGTCGCTGTCGCTGTCGCTGTCGCTGTCGCTGTCGCTATCGCTGTCGCTATCGCTGTCGCTGTCGCTGTCGCTGTCGCTGTCGCTGTCGCTGTCGCTGTCGCTGTCGATGTCGCTGTCGTTGTCGCTGTCGATGTCGCTGTCGTTGTCGCTGTCGCTGTCGCTGTCGATGTCGTTGTCGTTGTTTTTGTTGTTGTTGTTGTTGTTGTTGTTGTCGTTGTCTGCGGCAGCCACATGTGGCTGCGGCGAGGGGAGTTGTTTCCAGAGACTGAAGCTTTCATGCTCCAACACCAACACCAACACCAACACCAACACCAACTCCAACACCAACACCAACAACAACAACAACAACAACAACAACAACAACAACACCAACACCAACACCAACACCAACACCAACACCAACAACAACAATTACACCAACACCAACAACAACAACAACAACAACAACAACAACAACAACAACACCAACACCAACACCAACACCAACACCAACACCAACACCAACACCAACACCAACACCAACACCAACACCAACACCAACACCAACACCAACACAAACACCAACAGCAACACCAACAACAAAAACAACAACAATAACAACAACAACAACAACAACAACAACAACAACTACAACAACAACAACAACAACAACAACTACAACAACTACAACAACAACAACAACAACAACTACAACAACTACAA
>OX463806.1:14181397-14186397 GCA_949825045.1 Argyresthia goedartella
TTGCAGGCACTGGTGATGTGTTGGATGGTTTCGGAATTTCCATGGCACAGTCGACGCATATCTGTAGGTAGGTTAGGGAAGTATGAGTTTTTGGTAATTCCTGGTGGCTATGACTTGGTCCTGAATTGCGAGCATGAAAGCTTCAGTCTCTGGAAACAACTCCCCTCGCCGCAGCCACATGTGGCTGCCGCAGGTCGAGGAGATATCTTCCATGCAGAGACTTCTGCTGCCATACTGCAATTTTGTCAGAATTTTGTACAATTTTTTCATTTTGTTGTGTGTCTTTTGCGTGAAGGTTGAGTGTTGTGTATTTTGCATCTGCTTCTGATATGCATTGATATAGTGTATAGTTTTGGGACCGGTGATGGAAGACTGTTTTGAGTGATTTAATTTGCTTGTTATGTAAGTTTTGGATGTCTATAAGGCCTCTTCCTCCTTCGAATCGTGGCAGGGTGAGACGCTGAAGGCAGGATTTTGGGTGATGTTTTCGGTTTTTAGTAAGCCTAGTGTTGATTATTGTCTGTAATTTCTTGATATCAGTTTGTGACCATGTTATAATGCCAAACGAGTAAGTCAGAATGGGGATGGCATATGTGTTAATTGCTTTAATGGTATTGCGGGAGTTGAGTTGTGATTTTAAGATTTGATTAAGTCAATTTAATTAAATTAAGATTAATTTTATGTCATCCATGTATAGGAGATGTGATAATAATAATAGTCTATCGTTGTGTGAGTTATTTATTTGAAATCCGTTTTGAAGTCTATTGAGATTGTATGAAAGTGGTTTAATGCTAGGCAAAACCAAAGTGGACTCATGGCATCGCCTTGAAATATGCCTCGTTGTATTTTTATGTTTGGTGTGACAATGGATACATCTTTGAGTTTCAAGTTAAGTTGAGTGTTCCAGTTTTGCATGGTATTTGTAAATTTCCTACAAAAAATAGTAATTCGGGTTAACTTTGTAGTGCTTCAATATGTGTATCAGCCAGCTGATGATTATTATTGTTGTTGTCGTTGTCGTTGTCGTTGTCGCTGTCGCTGTCGCTGTCGCTGTCGCTGTCGCTGTCGCTGTCGCTGTCGCTGTCGCTGTCGCTGTCGCTGTCGCTGTCGCTATCGCTGTCGCTATCGCTGTCGCTGTCGCTGTCGCTGTCGCTGTCGCTGTCGCTGTCGCTGTCGCTGTCGATGTCGCTGTCGTTGTCGCTGTCGATGTCGCTGTCGTTGTCGCTGTCGCTGTCGCTGTCGATGTCGTTGTCGTTGTTTTTGTTGTTGTTGTTGTTGTTGTTGTTGTCGTTGTCTGCGGCAGCCACATGTGGCTGCGGCGAGGGGAGTTGTTTCCAGAGACTGAAGCTTTCATGCTCCAACACCAACACCAACACCAACACCAACACCAACTCCAACACCAACACCAACAACAACAACAACAACAACAACAACAACAACAACAACAACAACAACAACAACACCAACACCAACACCAACACCAACACCAACAACAACAAATACACCAACACCAACAACAACAACAACAACAACAACAACAACAACAACAACAACAACACCAACACCAACAACAACACCAACACCAACACAGACACCAACACCAACACCAACACCAACACCAACACCAACACCAACACCAACACCAACACCAACACAAACACCAACACCAACACCAACAACAAAAACAACAACAATAACAACAACAACAACAACAACATTAACAACAACATTAACAACAACAACAACAACAACAACAACTACAACAACAACAACAACAACAACAACAACAACTACAACAACTACAACAACAACAACAACAACAACTACAACAACTACAACAACAACAACAACAACAACAACAACAACAACAACAACAACAACAACAACAACAACAACAACAACAACAACAACAACAACAAAATTGCAGGCACTGGTGATGTGTTGGATGGTTTCGGAATTTCCATGGCACAGTCGACGCATATCTGTAGGTAGGTTAGGGAAGTATGAGTTTTTGGTAATTCCTGGTGGCTATGACTTGGTCCTGAATTGCGAGCATGAAAGCTTCAGTCTCTGGAAACAACTCCCCTCGCCGCAGTCACATGTGGCTGCCGCAGGTCGAGGAGATATCTTCCATGCAGAGACTTCTGCTGTCATACTGCAATTTTGTCAGTATTTTGTACAATTTTTTCATTTTGTTGTGTGTCTTTTGCGTGAAGGTTGAGTGTTGTGTATTTTGCATCTGCTTCTGATATGCATTGATATAGTGTATAGTTTTGGGACCGGTGATGGAAGACTGTTTTGAGTGATTTAATTTGCTTGTTATGTAAGTTTTAGATGTCTATAAGGCCTCTTCCTCCTTCGAATCGTGGCAGGGTGAGACGCTGAAGGCAGGATTTTGGGTGATGTTTTCGGTTTTTAGTAAGCCTACTGTTGATTATTGTCTGTAATTTCTTGATATCAGTTTGTGACCATGTTGTAATGCCAAACGAGTAAGTCAGAATGGGGATGGCATATGTGTTAATTGATTTAATGTTATTGCGGGAGTTGAGTTGTGATTTTAAGATTTGATTAAGTCAATTTAATTCAATTAAGATTAATTTTATGTCATCCATGTATAGGAGATGTGATAATAATAATTGTCTATCGTTGTGTGAGTTATTTATTTGAAATCCGTTTTGAAGTCTATTGAGATTGTATGAAAGTGGGTTTAATGCTAGGCAAAACCAAAGCGGACTCATGGCATCGCCTTGAAATATGCCTCGTTGTATTTTTATGTTTGGTGTGACAGTGGATACATCTTTGAGTTTCAAGTTAAGTTGAGTGTTCCAGTTTTGCATGGTATTTGTAAATTTCCTACAAAAAATAGTAATTCGGGTTAACTTTGTAGTGCTTCAATATGTGTATCAGCCAGCTGATGATTATTATTGTTGTTGTCGTTGTCGTTGTCGTTGTCGTTGTCGTTGTCGCTGTCGCTGTCGCTTTCGCTGTCGCTGTCGCTGTGGCTGTCGCTGTCGCTGTCGCTGTAGCTGTCGCTGTCGCTGTCGCTGTCGCTGTCGCTGTCGCTGTCGCTGTCGCTGTCGCTGTCGCTGTCGCTGTCGCTGTCGCTGTCGCTGTCGCTGTCGCTGTCGCTGTCGCTGTCGCTGTCGCTGTCGCTGTCGCTGTCGCTGTCGCTGTCGCTGTCGATGTCGCTGTCGCTGTCGCTGTCGTTGTCGTTGTTTTTGTTGTTGTTGTTGTTGTTGTTGTTGTTGTCGTTGTCTGCGGCAGCCACATGTGGCTGCGGCGAGGGGAGTTGTTTCCAGAGACTGAAGCTTTCATGCTCCAACACCAACACCAACACCAACACCAACACCAACACCAACACCATCACCAACACCAACACCAACATTAACACCAACTCCATCACCAACACCAACAACAACAACAACAACAACAACAACAACAACAACAACAACAACAACAACATTAACAACAACATTAACAACAACAACAACAACAACAACTACAACACAAACAACAACAACAACAACAACAACAACAACAACAACAACAACAACAACAACAACAACAACAACAAAATTGCAGGCACTGGTGATGTGTTGGATGGTTTCGGAATTTCCATGGCACAGTCGACGCATATCTGTAGGTAGGTTAGGGAAGTATGAGTTTTTGGTAATTCCTGGTGGCTATGACTTGGTCCTGAATTGCGAGCATGAAAGCTTCAGTCTCTGGAAACAACTCCCCTCGCCGCAGCCACATGTGGCTGCCGCAGGTCGAGGAGATATCTTCCATGCAGAGACTTCTGCTGCCATACTGCAATTTTGTCAGAATTTTGTACAATTTTTTCATTTTGTTGTGTGTCTTTTGCGTGAAGGTTGAGTGTTGTGTATTTTGCATCTGCTTCTGATATGCATTGATATAGTGTATAGTTTTGGGACCGGTGATGGAAGACTGTTTTGAGTGATTTAATTTGCTTGTTATGTAAGTTTTGGATGTCTATAAGGCCTCTTCCTCCTTCGAATCGTGGCAGGGTGAGACGCTGAAGGCAGGATTTTGGGTGATGTTTTCGGTTTTTAGTAAGCCTAGTGTTGATTATTGTCTGTAATTTCTTGATATCAGTTTGTGACCATGTTATAATGCCAAACGAGTAAGTCAGAATGGGGATGGCATATGTGTTAATTGCTTTAATGGTATTGCGGGAGTTGAGTTGTGATTTTAAGATTTGATTAAGTCAATTTAATTAAATTAAGATTAATTTTATGTCATCCATGTATAGGAGATGTGATAATAATAATAGTCTATCGTTGTGTGAGTTATTTATTTGAAATCCGTTTTGAAGTCTATTGAGATTGTATGAAAGTGGTTTAATGCTAGGCAAAACCAAAGTGGACTCATGGCATCGCCTTGAAATATGCCTCGTTGTATTTTTATGTTTGGTGTGACAATGGATACATCTTTGAGTTTCAAGTTAAGTTGAGTGTTCCAGTTTTGCATGGTATTTGTAAATTTCCTACAAAAAATAGTAATTCGGGTTAACTTTGTAGTGCTTCAATATGTGTATCAGCCAGCTGATGATTATTATTGTTGTTGTCGTTGTCGTTGTCGTTGTCGCTGTCGCTGTCGCTGTCGCTGTCGCTGTCGCTGTCGCTGTCGCTGTCGCTGTCGCTATCGCTGTCGCTATCGCTGTCGCTGTCGCTGTCGCTGTCGCTGTCGCTGTCGCTGTCGCTGTCGCTGTCGATGTCGCTGTCGTTGTCGCTGTCGATGTCGCTGTCGTTGTCGCTGTCGCTGTCGCTGTCGATGTCGTTGTCGTTGTTTTTGTTGTTGTTGTTGTTGTTGTTGTTGTCGTTGTCTGCGGCAGCCACATGTGGCTGCGGCGAGGGGAGTTGTTTCCAGAGACTGAAGCTTTCATGCTCCAACACCAACACCAACACCAACACCAACACCAACTCCAACACCAACACCAACAACAACAACAACAACAACAACAACAACAACAACAACAA
>OX463806.1:14191397-14193507 GCA_949825045.1 Argyresthia goedartella
TCGGACTCGGACTCGGACTCGGACTCTGACTCGGACTCGGACTCGGACTCGGACTCGGACTCTGAATCGGACTCTGACTCTGACTCGGACTTGGACTCGGACTCTGACTCGGACTCGGACTCGGACTCGGACTCGGACTCGGACTCGGACTCGGACTCGGACTCGGATTCGGACTCGGACTCGGACTCGGATTTGGACTCGGACTCGGACTCGGACTCGGACTCGGACTCGGACTCGGACTCGGACTCGGACTCGGACTCGGACTCGGACTCGGACTCGAACTCGAACTCGAACTCGAACTCTGACTCGAACTCTGACTCGGACTCTGACTCGAACTCTGACTCGGACTCTGATTTGGACTCTGACTCGGACTCGGACTCTAACTCGGACTCTGACTCGGACTCTGACGAGGACTCTGACTCGGACTCGGACTCGGACTCGGACTCGGACTCGAACTCTAACTCTAACTCTAACTCTAACTCTTACTCTAACTCTAACTCTAACTCTAACTCTAACTCTAACTCTAACTCTAACTCTAACTCTAACTCGACTCGGACTCTGACTCGGACTCTGACTCGGACTCGGACTCTGACTCGGACTCTTACTCGGACTCTGACTCGGACTCGGACTCGGACTCGGACTCGGACTCGAACTCGAACACGAACTCGAACTCGAACTCGAACTCGAACTCGAACTCGAACTCGAACTCGAACTCGAACTCGAACTCGAACACTCGAACTCGAACACTCGAACTCGAACACTCTAACTCGAACACTCTAACTCTAACTCTAACTCTAACTCTAACTCTAACTCTAACTCTAACTCTAACTCTAACTCTAACTCTAACTCTAACTCTAACTCTAACTCTAACTCTAACTCGGACTCGGACTCGGACTCGGACTCGGACTCGGACTCGGACTCGGACTCGGACTCGGACTCGGACTCGGACTCGGACTCGGACTCGGACTCAAACTCTAACTCTAACTCTAACTCTAACTCTTACTCTAACTCTAACTCTAACTCTAACTCTAACTCTAACTCTAACTCTAACTCTAACTCTAACTCTAACTCTAACTCTAACTCTAACTCTAACTCTAACTCTAACTCTAACTCTAACTCTAACTCTAACTCTAACTAGAGTTAGAACTCTAACTCTAACTCTAACTCTAACTCTAACTCTTACTCTAACTCTAACTCTAACTCTAACTCTAACTCTAACTCTAACTCTAACTCTAACTCTAACTCTAACTCTAACTCTAACTCTAACTCTAACACTAACTCTAACACTAACTCTAACTCTGACTCTGACTCTGACTCTGACTCTGACTCGGACTCGGACTCGGACTCTGACTTGGACTCGGACTCGGACTCGGACTCGGACTCGGACTCGGACTCGGACTCGGACTCGGACTCGGACTCGGACTCGGACTCGGACTCGGACTCGGACTCGGACTCGGATTCGGACTCGGACTCGGACTCGGACTCGGACTCGGACTCGGACTCGGACTCGGACTCGGACTCGGACTCGGACTCGGACTCGGACTCGGACTCGGACTCGGACTCGAACTCGAACTCGAACTCTGACTCGAACTCTGACTCCAACTCTGACTCGAACTCTGACTCGGACTCTGATTTGGACTCTGACTCGGACTCGGACTCTAACTCGGACTCTGACTCGGACTCTGACTCGGACTCTGAGTCGGACTCGGACTCGGACTCGGACTCGGACTCGAACTCTAACTCTAACTCTAACTCTAACTCTTACTCTAACTCTAACACTAACTCTAACTCTAATTCTAACTCTAACTCTAACTCTAACTCTAACTCTAACTCTAACTCTAACTCTAACTCTAACTCTAACTCTAACTCTAACTCTAACTCTAACTCTAACTCTAACTCTAACTCTAACTCTAACTCTAACTCTAACTCTAACTAGAGTTAGAACTCTAACTCTAACTCTAACTCTAACTCTAACTCTAACTCTAACTCTAACTCTAACTCTAACTCTAACTCTAACTTTAACTCTAACTCTAACTCTAACTCTAACTCTAACTCTAACTCTAACTCTAACACTAACTCTAACACTAACTCTAACTCTGACTCTGACTCT
>OX463806.1:14203707-14208707 GCA_949825045.1 Argyresthia goedartella
CTTAACAGCACGCAAGCTACAAAGATAACTAAATACAATTATCTTTCAATAGAGATCCACGCTCAATGGAGGGTAAAGACAGTGAAAACAGTACCCATTATAATATCATCCCCAAATCATTACATTCGTACTTAAAAACAATAAATTTACATCCATCAACATATACACTACTGCAAAAGGCCGTTATTTTAAACACTTGCAGGATCGTCCGCAAATTCATGGGAAATTCATCTTAATAATTCATTCATCACTATGCACTTGGCTTAGGCCCGTGCCGTAAAATAACCTCCTAGGAATAGGAGAGAAAATGAAAGAAATAATAATAATAATAACAATAATAATAATATATATAATATAATATATAATAATAATTATAATAATATATATATAATATAATATAGAATAATAATATATTATATATATAAAAACAACAACGGCAACGGTAACGGCAACGGCAACGGCAACGGCAACGGCAACGGCAACGGCAACGGCAACGGCAACGGCAACGGCAACGGCAACGGCAACGGCAACGGCAACGGCAACGGCAACGGCAACGGCAACGGCAACGGCAACGGCAACGGCAACGGCAACGGCAACGGCAACGGCAACGGCAACGGCAACGGCAACGGCAACGGCAACGGCAACGGCAACGGCAACGGCAACGGCAACGGCAACGGCAACGGCAACGGCAACGGCAACGGCAACGGCAACGGCAACGGCAACGGCAACGGCAACGGCAACGGCAACGGCAACGGCAACGGCAACGGCAACGGCAACGGCAACGGAAACGGCAACGGCAACGGCAACGGCAACGGCAACGGCAACGGCAACGGCAACGAAAACGGCAACGGAAACGGCAACGGCAACGGCAACGGCAACGGCAACGGCAACGGCAACGGCAACGGCAACGGCAACTACAACGGCAACGGCAACGTCAACGGCAACGGCAACGGCAACGGCAACGGCAACGGCAACGGCAACGGCAACGGCAACGGCAACGGCAACGGCAACGGCAACGGCAACGGCAAAGACAACGACAACGACAGCGACAACGACAACGACAACGACAACGACAACAACAAAAACAACAATAATAGTCATCAGCTGGCTGATACACATATTGAAGCACTACAAAGTTAACCCGATTTACTATTTTTTGTAGGAAATTTACAAATACCATGCAAAACTGAAACACTCAACTTAACTTGAAACTCAAATATGTATCCATTGTCACACCAAACATAAAAATACAACGAGGCATATTTCAAGGCGATGCCCTGAGTCCCCTTTGGTTTTGCCTAGCATTAAACCCACTTTCATACAATCTCAATAGACTTCAAAACGGATTTCAAATAAATAACAAACACAACGATAGACAATTATTATTATCACACCTCCTATACATGGATGACATAAAATTATATAGCTTTAACGAAAAAGAACTAAACAAACTGGGCTGACTGTACCCAAAAGTTTTCTCAGGACATCAAAATGAAGTTTGGCATAGATAAATGCAAAACCATGTCAGTAAAACGAGGCACTCTAGAACAGAACAGTTATGTACTTGAATCTGGAGATCAGATAGAAGCTATGGATAATGGCCAAAGCTACAAGTATTTAGGGTTTCAACAGGCACGGAAAATAAACTTTAAAGAAATCAGGACAAAACTCACAATAAAATTTAAACAACGACTTAATCAAATCTTAAAATCACAACTCAACTCCCGCAATACCATTAAAGAAATTAACACTTATGCCATCCCTATTCTGACTTACTCGTTTGGCATTATAACATGGTCACAAACTGATATCAAGAAATAGGCTTCCTAAAAACCGAAAACATTACCCAAAATCCTGCCTTCAGCGTCTCACCCTGCCACGATTCGAAGGAGGAAGAGGCCTTATAGACATCCAAAACTTACATAACAAGCAAATTAAATCACTCAGAACAGTCTTCCATCACCGGTCCCAAAACTATACACTATATCAATGCATATCAGAAGCAGATACAAAATACACACCACTCAACCTTCACGCAAAAGACACACAACAAAATGAAAAAATTATAATAATAATAATAAAATTAATATATATATAATATATAATAATAATATAATATATATATAAAAACAACAACAAAAACAACAACAACAACAACAACAACAACAACAACAACAACAACAACAACAACAACAACAACAACAACAACAACAACAACAACGACAACAACAACAACGACAACAACAACAACAACAACAACAACAACAACAACAACAACAACAACAACAACAACAACATCAACACCAACACAAACAACAACAACAACAACAACAACTTTACCAACACCAACACCAACACCAACACCAACACCAACACCAACACCAACACCAACACCAACACCAACACCAACACCAACAACAACAACAACAACAACAACAACAACAACAACAACAACAACAACAACAACAACAACAACAACAACAACATTGTAGGCACTGGTGATGTGTTGGTTGGTATCGGAATTTCCATGGCACAGTCGACGCATATCTGTAGGTAGGTTAGGGAAGTATGTGTTTTTGGTAATTCCTGGTGGCTATGACTTGGTCCTGAATTGCTAGCATGAAAGCTTCAGTCTCTGGAAACAACTCCCCTCGCCACAGCCACATGTGGCTGCCGCAGGTCGAGGAGATATCTTCCATGCAGAGACTTCTGCTGCCATACTGCAATTTTGTCAGTATTTTGTACAATTTTTTCATTTTGTTGTGTGTCTTTTGCGAGAAGGTTGAGTGTTGTGTATTTTGTATCTGCTTCTGATATGCATTGATATAGTGTATAGTTTTGGGACCGGTGATGGAAGACTGTTCTGAGTGATTTAATTTGCTTGTTATGTAAGTTTTGGATGTCTATAAGGCCTCTTCCTCCTTCGAATCGTGGCAGGGTGAGACGCTGAAGGCAGGATTTTGGGTGATGTTTTCGGTTTTTAGTAAGCCTAGTGTTGATTATTGTCTGTAATTTCTTGATATCAGTTTGTGACCATGTTATAGTGCCAAACGAGTAAGTCAGAATGGGGATGGCATATGTGTTAATTGCTTTAATGGTATTGCGGGAGTTGAGTTGTGATTTTAAGATTTGATTAAGTCTCAATTAAGATTAATTTTATGTCATCCATGTATAGGAGATGTGATAATAATAATTGTCTATCGTTGTGTGTGTTATTTATTTGAAATCCGTTTTGAAGTCTATTGAGATTGTATGAAAGTGGGTTTAATGCTAGGCAAAACCAAAGGGGACTCATGGCATCGCCTTGAAATATGCCTCGTTGTATTTTTATGTTTGGTGTGACAATGGATACATCTTTGAGTTTCAAGTTAAGTTGAGTGTTCCAGTTTTGCATGGTATTTGTATATTTCCTACAAAAAATAGTAATTCGGGTTAACTTTGTAGTGCTTCAATATGTGTATCAGCCAGCTGATGATTATTATTGTTGTTGTTGTTGTCGTTGTCGTTGTCGCTGTCGTTGTCGCTGTCGCTGTCGCTGTCGCTGTCGCTGTCGCTGTCGCTGTCGCTGTCGCTGTCGCTGTCGCTGTCGCTGTCGCTGTCGCTGTCGCTGTCGCTGTCGCTGTCGCTGTCGCTGTCGCTGTCGCTGTCGCTGTCGCTGTCGCTGTCGCTGTCGCTGTCGCTGTCGCTGTCGCTGTCGCTGTCGCTGTCGCTGTCGCTGTCGCTGTCGCTGTCGCTGTCGATGTCGTTGTCATTGTTTTTGTTGTTGTTGTTGTTGTTGTTGTTGTTGTCGTTGTCTGCGGCAGCCACATGTGGCTGCGGCGAGGGGAGTTGTTTCCAGAGACTGAAGCGTTCATGCTCGCAATTCAGGACCAAGTCATAGCCACCAGGAATTACCAAAAACACATACTTCCCTAACCTACCTACAGATATGCGTCGACTGTGCCATGGAAATTCCGAAACCATCCAACACATCACCAGTGCCTGCTCATCATTAGCTCAAACAGATTATAAACACAGACATGACCAAGTTGCCGCGATAATCCATCAATACATAGCTTATAACTCCAAACTTATCACGAAAAAAACTCCTTACTACAGATATCAACCTTCATCCATATTAGAAAACGAAAATTATAAAATATATTGGGACAGAACTATAATTACCGATAAAACAATACACTACAATAGACCTGATATAACAGTGCTTGATAAAATTAACAAAATTGTATACCTTATAGATATTGCTCTATCCAACACTCACAATCTTAACAGCACGCAAGCTACAAAGATAACTAAATACAATGATCTTTCAATAGAGATCCACGCTCAATGGAGGGTAAAGACAGTGAAAACAGTACCCATTATAATATCATCCCCAAATCATTACATTCGTACTTAAAAACAATAAATTTACATCCATCAACATATACACTACTGCAAAAGGCCGTTATTTTAAACACTTGCAGGATCGTCCGCAAATTCATGGGAAATTCATCTTAATCATTCATTCATCACTATGCACTTGGCTTAGGCCCGTGCCGTAAAATAACCTCCTATGAATAGGAGAGAAAATGAATGATAATAATAACAATAATAATAATATATATATAATATAATATATAATAATAATAATAATAATATATATAATATAATATAGAATAATAATATAATATATATATGTAAACAACAACGGCAACGGCAACGGCAACGGCAACGGCAACGGCAACGGCAACGGCAACGGCAACGGCAACGGCAACGGCAACGGCAACGGCAACGGCAACGGCAACGGCAACGGCAACGGCAACGGCAACGGCAACGGCAACGGCAACGGCAACGGCAACGGCAACGGCAACGGCAACGGCAACGGCAACGGCAACGGCAACGGCAACGGCAACGGCAACGGCAACGGCAACGGCAACGGCAACGGCAACGGCAACGGCAACGGCAACGGCAACGGCAACGGCAACGGCAACGGCAACGGCAACGGCAACGGCAACGGC
>OX463806.1:16148907-16336407 GCA_949825045.1 Argyresthia goedartella
TGACTTCGTCCCTGTTGTGTGATGATTCTGTCCAGTAACTATGTTCTTCACCGTAGTATTTTATGTCATGCTTAAGGAAATCTTTCCAGGTGTATATAGTCGGCCGACTTTCTTCTTCCTTGCTTCGTATTTGAATGGAGCGTGTAGTAAGTGCTGTTGTGGGCGTCCCAGAATATGTATTGTAACACATCCGGTGGTTTTTAATTCGTTTGGTTATCGTTTTGCCCTGTAGTCAGTCATGAATTTTGTATGTTTTTGTATGTGTTTGTATGAAATTTGTATCTTGGATAGCTTCTGGCGTTCTCAAACATGTCTCTGAGGATCAGGCGTTCATATTTTCTTAGTCAAGAACTGACTTTCAACTGTTTGCTTTAGTGAGGGTTGCCGCTTTTTGTCCGTATTTTATAAACAGTGCAATGACCATTTTGTAGATCAGGCGCACTATATTCCAGTCCATGTTGGATTTCTTTATAAAATGCATTAGGGCCTTGGAATTGCATATGGCTTGCCGGCACCTCTTTTTTATTGTGTCCTATGTCCTGCCGTAATATATGTGCCGAGATATTTGATTTCGTTTACGGTTCGTATTGGAACTCTGTCCAATACACTGGTTGTTTATGGGGTCTCTTATAAGAATTTTCGTCTTTCTACTTTTAAGTTTGCCATGAGCATTTCTCCGATGATATTTAATTATTCACTTTTAGCTACTCCGCGGCATAGCAGCGCTGCGTATAAACGCTCCTTCAGGTTGCGGGCGGTCCGACTCTGGAACGCACCTCTTTGCACTATAAGAGACAGTCCCGACTCTTTTTTCTTTTAAGAAACATATCAAAGAGCACTACCTGTCTCTTTCGTAAAAGTTATTGTATTTATATTATTATATGTAAAGTTTATGTATATATCGGTAATTATTTCGTATTTTCTATCTGTATTTAACAGATATTTTAATTTATTCCTAGGCATTTTAGTTATAGTAATTATTGTGCACTGCCTACCCTTTTATGATAGCAATTCCTGTAATGCCTTGTTTTGCTGGAAGAAATCTCTTTTTAGAGACAAGCTCGCCCTTGTACATGCATTTTCTTTTGATGTAACTTTTACAATATTTGTGTGCAATATTGTGAAGGAGGTTTGTTCCTATAATTTCCTTTTTCCTGTATTTCTTTATAGCGTCATGTCCGATGCGAGCATACAGATACCAGAGATAGTGTTTTGACATATTTATCATGTTTGTTTCCTGTTTAAAAGCTATGTGTATGTTTCTGTTAGTCAATTCCGCATCAATGTTGAGTCTTTTAGTTATTTCGGCGCATCCTTCAACATTCCAAGTAGCAATACGCATACGCTCGCATGTGACTTGTGGTTTAAATATGGGGCTGTTTCGTATCATCGTATATCCCAGACAACAGTCTGGGATGTCTTCTGTTGATGTTATGGTTGACCCTGAGGAGGTCGTGGGTGTTGCATTAAGTATCGGGGAAAGTATGGTGTTATCAGTTTGGTTATCGGTTGCTTGATCCGTGGGTAAATTTGGCGAATCAAGCAAGTATACGCTGTCGTAGTGGTGTCCTGTGCCGTTGAGGTTGATAGATTTCACTGCATCCGCTGGATTCTTGGGCGTGAATGTGAGCGATGGTGTATTTTGCTGGTGGATTGTTACGTTAACTAGAAAGTATTCGGCAGCTGGTATTATAATCAGCTGGTATTTGGTCAGCAATTGCGGTGAATAGGCAGTTACCATCTCAGCATTGGTAAGGCTTCCATTAGGTTATCTTCTTGGGATTTTGTTGAAAGAAAGAACTTAGAGATAGCATGATTTATTTGAACTACCTTTGTCTACGATTAACAGATCGTACGGGTTGCGATTGTCAAAGTTTGTGCGTATCTTCGTGCGCCCTTATTCTTGGTAGAGAGCCGCTTAGGACAAAAAGTCTCCGATTTTATTGTTGTTATTGTTCATCAGTGGAAGTCTTTTGTTAATTGCCTGTTTTCTGGAAGATGGTGAAATGATCCTTTTATGATGTGCAATTGTTGGCTGTTTCTCGATATTTCTCAGAATATGCAGTTATGTAGTAGACGGGCTTGCATTGGGTATTGTTTTATTTTTGTGGGCTTGTCGGACCGGATAAAGTTAGAAATAGTTAAGTTTTGTTTTACTGTTATTGGGTAGGTTCCTGCCTAGCTTTGTATTTAGGTATACCTATCTCCTACCTACTAGTACGGCACTGTGCCTGTGGGATAGTTTGGAGTTGGCGTAGTAATTTGAAGCGAGCGTGGTATCTGTTTATGAAATGGTATTTAAGCATTACGAAGGTTACCTGCCAGTAATAGAGTTCGTTTTGCCTTTTGATCTGAGTTAGGGCTATCATAATCGCAGAGATCTCACCAGGTTGTTGCTCAGCTAGTGAGACTCATTGCACTGATATCACCTACTTCAATTCTCTTCATTAGTGCATATTAGTTAGGTCCGTGACTCGGGTCGAGGTTCAGTCCGTGAACAAGGCCCTAAAGATGAAGTACCCGGTTGTATCTGACCCGGCGGAGGGGGATGCATGTGTTTGTGGCGTGTGAGTGTATGTGTCGGTATGGTAAGTATCAGTCATTGGTCATCTTATCTTGAGTTGTGCATTTTGGGTAGGCCATGGGAAGGTGTTTAGATTTACCGCTATCATATAATCTGTTTTTGGGGCGGGTGGAACTTGAGTGTACTTTGGCTGTCGCGCTGTATTTTGGTATGGGAAAAGTGAGATGCTGTAGATTTGACTGGTTGTTGATAGGTTGATGATTACGTTTTGGGGCTCTATTATGTATGCACTGTCGTAGTGGCTGTCGGAAAAGGTCAAGTTGATAGTTCCGACTGCGTTATATTCTTGTTGGGGGCTATATACGATTGATGGGCCATTTTGTTGATGGATCGCTACACTTATTACGTAGAACTCCGCGGCTGCTATGATAATTTCTTCACCTCTCCACGTGCCCTGTATGTGGAGATTTTTTATGTACTCAGTGAAAGCTTCTGCGTTTGGTGCGTCGATCGCAAGTTTGACGCGTGGATAATTGCTGTTAGCTTCCACGTATCTAGCTAAGTCGCTTCTGATGTGGGTATGGTTGAATGTCGCTCCAAACAGATGGTTGATTTGGTCTGCAATTGCATGGAACAGGCAGTTTCCATCTCTGGGCACTGGTAGAGTTTCCATTGTAAGATATTACTACAGGAGAGAGCCTCGTGCTGTTTTAGCTGATATGAATGTATGTGTGGGTTGTTTCTAAGAGGTGTACGGCCGGTATGATGAGAGACGCTGTTTGGCCTTTTACGATCTATTTTTATTCTAATGTTTCCCGGTATTTCCAAGATGGGCTGACACCATAGAATGGGTGCCAGATGTGTGAGGGAACGTTGTGGGCCTTTTGTGCTTCGAAGATTTTTCAATTGTTCCTAAATAGCAGTCAATTGTTTTGTCTAGTTTCTGGGAATTTGGTGAGATGGCCTTTTTATGGCATGCACGTGTTTAGTTTTTGTTTATAGTCGGGTTTAGTATATTTGCAGTTTAGCTACGTAAAAATAATTCTAGGATTGTTAAGTTTTGGGTTGGCTTATTCACAGAGTTTCAGGGTTTAGTGGAAGGTTATTGTTAATGACTGTTTTGAATGGTCTTTCGAAGATGAGGAGAAAAGAAATCTCGAGGAGAATTATCTCGAATTTATTTTCAGGCAAAGCAATATAAGTATATGTAGCTATAATAATGTTTTATTAGTTGATTTTGATATTGCGTAGGTAGGGAATTGTTATATCCTGCCTATGACGCACCTATAAATGTGATTATGCCTTAGTCAATAGGGGCGACCGCGGCCGCGGTAAGTGGTGGTTTATTATTGTCAGGCGGCGAGTGGTCCTGAGAGAAATGAAGTTAGAGATAGGTAATCACTATCAATGATGTCCTAATCGGAATGATCTCACCAGGTTGGTGTATTTAGCGGCGGTGGTGGTGGAGGCAGTAGCGTTGAGGGTGTGTTGCGTAGGCGTCGCTCGCTGCGTGGCTCAGAAGTGCACCTGGCCTAGAATTCTAGGGCTTGCACAGATGGGATGCCTAAGAGTATCGCGCAGTTCTCTGGGCATTCATTACACTTGACCGCACTAGTATCATCACTGAAATGCGCGGTATTGCACAGATGGGGTGCCTAGATGGATCGCGCACATTCCCCAGGTAACCCTTACAGAAACACGCGGTATAAGCCAGCCTATAAGCCAGGCTCGTTTTCGGGCCTCCGGAGGCAGAACAAAAGCCGCGCGCCGGGGATGAAAACTATTGT
The DNA here is from genome assembly GCA_949825045.1 of Argyresthia goedartella. Taxonomy (NCBI): domain Eukaryota; kingdom Metazoa; phylum Arthropoda; class Insecta; order Lepidoptera; family Argyresthiidae; genus Argyresthia; species Argyresthia goedartella. Next base: position 16,153,219 of record OX463806.1, read on the forward strand.
TTGTTTAAATGCGTTTGCGAGATCTCGGGGGACACGTCCGTTCGGTCCGGCAACACAAACGCCACCCTCTTCTTTATTGTGTCCTGTAAGATATTTTATTTCGTTTACGGTTAGAATTGAACTCCTTCCAATACGATCACTTGTGGGCCCTGGTTGTTTAGGGGGTCTCTTATAAGAATTTTCGTCTTTCTACTTTTAATTTTACCATGAGCATTCCTCATTCCTCCGATGATATTTGATGATTCACTTTTAGCTACTACGCGGTATAACTGCCCTGCATATGAACGCTCTTTCAGGTTGCGGGCGGTCCAACTCTGGAACGCACCTCCTGCACTATAAGAGACAGTCTCACTCTTTTCTCTTTTAAGAAACGTATCAAAGAGCACGACCTGTCTCTTTCGTAAAAGTTATTGTATTTATATTATAATATGTAAAGTTTGTGTATATATTGGTAATTTTATCAGTATTTTATAGGTATTTTAGTTTATTCATAGGCATTTTAGTTATGGTAATTATTGTGCACTGCTTACACTTTTATGATACCAAATCCTGTAATGCCTTGTTTTGCTGGAACAAATCTCTTTTTAGAGAGAATCTCGCCCTTGCACGTGCATTTTCTTTTAATGTAACTTTTAAAATATTTGTGTGCAATATTGTGTAGGAGGTTAGTTCCTATAATCGCCTTTTTCATGTATTTCTTTGTATCGTCTAGTCCGATGTGGGCGTTAAAGTCACCTAGCATTAATATTTTTGCTTTGCTTGGTTTCTTCTGAATGATCTTTATAAGTTGCAAAAACGCTGCTGTTGCTCTCGTGGAAGAGCTGGGGATGTGTGCGTTTATTACATATAAGGGTATTAGGGGCCGATTTTATCGTGGCTGCCATTGTTTCCGCTACGCCATTAATATTGTGGACCGAAAGGTTCAAGTCCTTTCTAATTAGTGTAGCTAAACTATACTATATTTTAGTTACTTATCCTAGCAATTCCAATCGAGGGATCTTCAGGTCACTTTTGTCTTCAATTGGCGTAATTCTGGCCTTTGACATGACAAACGCAGTGGTAGTGTTGTACATGTCTTGTGCTACCAAGTACACTACTGCAGCGTATGCATTTTTACTTGCATCTGTAAAGCTGTGTAGATCATATTTTGTCTCTTTTACTTTATTGTCTGGGTGACCAATGTATCTGGGAATTCTTATTTCTTTTGCGCTTTTCAGGCATTCTAATGCTTTATCCCATTTTCGCAAACTCTCTTCTGATAGACTGTCATCCCATTTAATCTTTTGGATGCATAGTCCTTGAAATAGCAACTTTGCTGGTAAAATCAATGGAGAAGCAAAGCCGCAGGGATCATACAAGCGAGCCAAGTTCTTCAGAACATCTCTTTTAGATATGCTTCTGCCGGTTACTTCATTTTCATGAAACTTCAGTAGCAATGTGTCATCTGTCCTGTTACATAGCAGAGCAAGTAACTTAATGCATTCTTTTTGTTTGGATCTGTATTCTTCTGGAATCTTGTCAATAAACTCTTAGCTGTTAGAAGCCCAGTCTCTGATATTCATGGATAGTTCATCGAATATTTTCTTAGTGTCTTCATACAGCTGCACTGTTTCATTGACGAATTTTGCATTAGTTACCAGGTTGTCTACATAGCACTTGTCTGCAACCTTATTTAAAAAAGTTTCATGATTTTTAGAAAGGTGGTAGCGGATCGTTGCTGTGAGTAAGAAAGGACTGGAAATAATTCCAAATGGAACTCTGCAAAATATTAGGTGAAGGAGATTCTCTTCAGTTGGCTCTTTTGTGACATCTTTCATCCACAAAAATCTGGTAACATCATAGACTTGAATAGTAGGGACAGGGCACGGAGCGCTTGAAAGTGTCGCTACAAAAACAGTACAAAATCGGGAAAATTGGACTGTTTGCAATCAGTCGCGCTTGGACGGTGACAGCCGATTGACATATCGGCAGCAAAAACAAAAATGGTGACCTGCGACGTAAAAAGGTGTAAATAATAATAATAAATAAATAAATAATAATACCTTGGACACCTTTTACACACATTGATCTAGCCCCAAACTAGGATTCCCTGTATCTTGGGTACTAGACAACGATATATATACTTATATAGAGAAATATTATACTTAGATAGATAAACAACCATGACTAGGGTACAAACATACATAGGGTACAATCATACCCAAATCGCAAAACACAAAAACAGGGAGTGTCGTATCACAAGTAAGTATTATATTTTCAATTACTATTGGCTTTAAATTGATTATCTATAAAATATTGTTCTCGAAAAAATCCTCAAACGAAAATCAACCATTCGAATTTTAGTTTATTCAAAATGAGACTATCCGAGGATTATTATTGAAATTATCTTAAAAATATAATTTAAACACTATAAAATGCACTTGTAATAATAAATGAATAATAATTTGTTAAATATTGTTCTCGAAAAAATCCTCAAACGAAAATCAACCATTCGACTGACGTAACTTTGTAGCGACGCAACAGAATAATATAAGGATAAATAATCTAACCGGATGTCCTAACGGTGATGGAAAACATCGTGAGGAAATCTTCATTACTCCGGCTTCATTACATTAGCTGCGGCAATGGGCTTGCCCCCTGACACGCAAGATGGAGTATTAAATCCTAGCTAAGTGGGCACAGACCGGCACAGTTGTGCCTCTGCCAGCCCGTATGGGAAAAGGCGTGACGCTATGTTACGCGTGTAATGTATTGCTAAATACTCTATTTTATACACGATGACTTAATCCGTGATATCAGGTACCAATTTTCATAACTTTTTCTATGATTAGGTATTTTATTACTTATAAATCAAAATCAAGATCTTAAATTCCAAGTCACGCTACTATTGTGTATCTGTGAGCTTACATCCTCTTTCATAATTTAACGGCAAAGACAAAAATTTATATGCCTATTTAATTATGTTTCAACTTTTTATTAATTAAACATGAGCTAATTGCGTGAGACCTCGCCCCTTAAGTAAAATTTTAGCTAGATATATTTTATTTCTACTCCTAATCACCGATTAAAAGTCACCGGGTATTTGAGAGTTATCCGTAGATCAACTTTCCTAATATTGTGTCTATACACCACAATTCGGAACGTGACTGAACGTGACGCCGTTACAATTTTTCGTACTGTCTTGGTTCCGACGAATTCCGACAGGGGCGCTATTTTTCTTAGCCTCAAAATGGTAAGAAATTGAGTACGGGAAGGTCTATCCTTAGTATTTATATCGATGGTAACATCTCTGTCTTCTTCTTGCAATCCTATCTGTAAGAATGCTTTCTCAACATCACCTACTATTCTAGTTAGGCGGTAGAAGGTAGATACTATATTTTAGTTACTTTCATTGTGTCTTATCCTATGGTATCTTGTTGTGGGGGTAAGCAGCGGATATTCAAACTATTTATATTTTACAGAAAATAGCTTTTCGAGCAATTTATACTTTAAAACGAATAGACTCCTTAAGAGAGCTTTTTAAATAAATTGACATACTAACTGTAGCTAATAAATTTATTTCCGAAAATTTAATGTATATACGCAAGCAACAACCTTACAACATTTTCCAAACTTAGCGATAGCTGTAATGTTAACCTAAGAAATATGCATAGACTAGTTGCGCCCCGGTTTAGACCCGCGAAGGTTAGCAATTCTTTCAAGGGTCAGTGCATTCTCTACTACCATAAGATACCTCTGGAGATAAGCGACTTTGTCATTCATTTTTTTTTTTTTTTTTTTCATTTATTCTTTTTTATCTTAAGTAACATATATGATATCTTAAATAGTACTCATAAACCACTGAGGTTTGTCTGAGCACAGAACATTCGTAGTTGTCAGTTTACATAGATAAATTACACTACTACTACACATAACTAACCTAACACTGCAAATTTATTATTCTAGGTAGGTAGACGTTCGCTTTATTTGATTTGGGCTCAACTAATAAATGCTCATTATAAGTGAAGCGCAGGTGCAGCAACATAATGCACAATCAGGTAGCAGGTGGTAAGTATTTCGCATTGTATAGCATCTCTGGCCACTTCTTCATGCGGGTAAGGCCGCGAGTGAGCATGTACGTAAGTACGGGAAAGTAGTAGAATTTGTGTCTCGCGCAATATACGGTGGCTGGCTGGCTTGACGGCTGCAGTCGTCTCGCTCCCACCTCGGCCTACTAGCAACTTGTTATGTGGGTCCTTCCAATGTGATTATGTGATGCTGCTGATGTTTGAAACGTGTAAAAAATTGGGTTCATTTATTTATTTTGACTATGTGTGTGTGGGTTAGTTTTGTTGTAGATAGTGGTTTTTGATTTTATGTTTGAGGTTTGTGACTGTTATCTTTTCTTTTAAGCAGGGGGGTAGTTCGTTTATAATCCGCGGTAAGATTACTTTATCTGTTCTTTGTCCATATGTGTTATCTGGTGGTTTCCAGTTCTTTGTTAACAACTTTTCTGGTGCATGTTTTATGTTGAACGGGTTTCGGGAGGTCTTTTCGATGGTATTGCTCCACGATAAGAGCAAATTTTACCATGTTGTGTATTGGCAACACTTGGCAGTGTTTGAACAATATTTCGTAGTTGCCCTTGCAGTTTCATTTGATATTTTTGTGCACAATTGTTTTTAATATTCTTTGTTGAAGTGTAAATATTTTATTAAGGTTAGTTTTATAGGTTCGACCATAGCTTGTTATGCCGTAGTATATAACTGACTCCGCAAGTGCTGTATAGATATCCATTAATACATTGTAAGGTATTCTATTTTTAATAATATTAAATTTGACGAGAAGGGCACGGAGTTTGTTGCATACTTTATCTACATGGGGGCCCCAGTTGAATCTATCGTCGATGGTGATCCCTAGGTACGTGGCCTGGCTGACCTGATCGATCGCTATGCATTTACTACATTTGCTATTCCCTATGTGTAGACAGTTATGGCAGTGAGCTATCAGCTTGGCATTCACGTCACTGGGATTGTGGCTGGACCTTATGTGCATCATTTGTGTTTTTTGCGCATTGAGTACTAATCCTGCGTCATGTGACCATTTACATAAGGACGTAAAGTCGGTTTGGAGCCTTTGTGCTGCCCTCTTCACATTGGTGTCTGTAGAAATAAGACAGGTGTCGTCTGCGAATTGGTACAGGGAGCAGTGCTGGACCACGTTGATGACATCGTTGACGTATATTAGGTAATGTAACGGGCCCAGCACTGATCCCTGCGCCGTTCCTATCGTGACGTCAACCTCATCGCTGTGTGAGTTACCTACTCTGACCCTGTAGCCAAGATTTTGTAGGTAGTCTCTACACCAGTTTAGTAATGGACCACGAATGCCAGTATTGTCCAGTTTTTCTATGAGTTGTTCATGTCGGAGAGTGTCAAACGCCTTGCTGTAGTCAATAAAGACTAGTAGGACGTGTTGTTTCTTGTCTAAGTAAGAGTTGATCTCATTAGTGAATTTAGAGAGAAGTTGCGTCGTGCTCTTCTGTTTCCTAAATCCGTACTGGGTTTCAGTTAAGATTTGATTAGACTCGTAGTAGCAGTGTAACATACTGGCTATATACTTTTCGAATATTTTATCTAGGATGGGCAAAATTGTTATTGGTCTGTAATTTGCGTAATCATTCTCCTTACCCTTCTTGTAGATTGGCCTGACAATTCCTTGCTTTAAGTCGTTCGGATATCGACCTGTGATAACACTAGTGTTGATTAATTTAGTTATTGCTAATACCATGTTGTCTCCGGCGTTTTTTATATCAAGAGGTCGAATCCGGTCGTGTCCTGGTGATTTATGTATGTTAATGTTGTTTAATATTTTTTTAATTTTATTGTTTGTAGCCTTTTTGTAGTATATTGACTTGTCAGTTTTGCTTTCGTATACTGATTTCTCTAGCAGCAGTTTGTTACAGTTCGGCACTATATCCGTTACATTTTTTACAAATTCAGTGGCGAAGTTATTTGATATGGCATGGTCATCAATGTTGCTGACACGAAAGGCTTTGATAATTACTTCGTCAACTGACCTTGCCATCCGCCCTGTTATGTTATTTAGTATTTGCCAGAGTTTTCTTGGGTCTGGCTTATTTTTGTTGATCTGTGTTTTGTAGTAGTTGTTTCTAGATTTTTCTATGAGTTTATTTATCTTATTACGTTGTGTATTATATTCTAAATTCAGCAACTTGTTGTTAGGGTCTTTCTTAAATTTTATGAAAAGTTTGTCTCTTAAGGTACATTGTGAAGTTATTCTTTTAGTAAGCCATGGGTAGTTATTTTGTTTATTCGTTATGATTGTTTGAGTATATTTTGCTTTGTCATATGCACGAGTATATCCTATTTTAATTTTGTTGTAAATATCATTCGGACATTCGCACTTATATATTTGGTCCCAATTAATTTTGTTGATTTCTGAATTTAATATTTTAGAGTTGAGTTTTGTTTGTATTTTGGGAATGGCCTGTGTTGATGAGACACCGATTGTTGCGAGCACTACCATGCGATGGTCCGCCAATACAGTCCCGAGCGCCGCGGAATAAAGGTCCTCTGTGTTATTTCTTACGAATATGTGGTCTATACAAGTTTTAGATACTTTACCGTCTTTTTCCTCTATTCGCGTGTAGTCAGAAATACCGCAGACAAGACCATTTTCCGCCATTGTGTTTAGATAACGCTCTGTAGTTATGTTTTGTAATTTCAGGTCTATATTTATATCCCCAATAAGAATGAAGTTTGGATATTTATCGTATTTGGATAAAGTATGTGATAGTTCGTCTATAAACTTATGCTTGTTTTTGTCTGGTGGCCTGTACAGTGAACATAGCATTGCCTCGTATTTATTATGTAACGTGATTTTGCCTATGAGACTTTCGCAGTTAATTGTGGTAGATGAAAGATATTCGAAGTTGTGTGTTTTGTGGACATAAACAATGATACCACCCCCTTTACGCCTATTACGCAATTTTGAGTGCATTCTGTAATTGTCAATGTGAAATAGCTGGCATAGGTTATCAGATAAATTAGCTTCTGTAACTATCATAAAGTCGGGTATATTACTGGTATTGTTTATGCATTGTAAGAGTTTTGGAAAGTTCTTAATCATTGATCTTATGTTTATGTGGATGAACGTGAATTTGTTTGTTGTTTTAGGTGTAAGTGAGTAAAAAGTGTTTAGGTTAGTACAGTTGAATAATTCTTTTAAATTAGCCATCTTATTTGAGTAACTAATATTTTAGTTTTAATTATAGTAAGGAGTTCGTACATACATACATGCATAATTAATTACGGCAGAAGTTTGGTAATATCTTCTTGAAACCTGATTACGTGGATTTTAGATTTGTCGTTTTTACGCACCATAATTTTGCCTTCATTGCTGCACCACACGAACTTATGATGAGCTTTAAGCGAGTTCCTGGCTTCATAAATTAGTTTTTTATTCCACGGTGTGAGAGCGTGACGAATGTGGACCCTGCCGGCAGATACATCGCTGCTGAAGTTGGAGTCCGGCATCACGTCGGAGACGACCAGCTCGGCGGTACGGCCGGCCTTCACCCAGGTGCCGGTCTCGCAACTCCTCTTCAGCTCGACTTGCAGCATACCCTCGGCATTTTCACCCTTGCCCTTCAGTCTTCTCGCGGATAGAATATCACTGGCTTCAACATTAATCTTTGCCGCAATCTTGCGTGGAATCTCCAATGTATTTTCATTTTCTTGGTAAGGAACTCCAGCTATCTCTATATAATTTTCGATTTTCTTTTGTTCCTGTTCGTTGAATTTTTGTTCCAGACCGTAGATTTTGGTTTCTAGGTGTTTGTTTGTGTTCGTAAGGTTTTCATTTTTCTTTTCGAGCATCTTCACCTTATTTTTCATTTGTTCCATGTCCTCGTCAAATTCGTCCACTTTACCGCTGCAGAATTCCACGGCCCGCTGAAGGTTTCCTAGTTCCTTCTTAATTGTTTTTTCAATCTCTTTGGAAATATCTTGGAGCATCTTCTTGATGTCGACGGAAACTGCTGGTCTGATGTGACTGTTATCCATCAGGTTTTCTTCCACAGCGTCCTCCTCCTGGTCATCGTCAGGCACGATGAATGACTTCCTGTGCGGCGTATTGCGGTAGCACTCGTCACACGACCACTCGAAAGTGTCCACGGCGCGGAGGGCTGCGATTTGCTTGGTGGTCAGACCAGAACATTCGTTGCTAGCGTGCACATATAAGCCACACTTACTACACTCCAGTCCTGGTAACCTTTTGGTGATAGACTTTTTGCAAACATCACACTTTGGTAGCTTCGATGGTGCCATTGAGGGTAGTTGTAAGTAATTCGCGCGATTTGAGTACTCGACCTCTCTGTATGACTGACGAACGACGAATAGATAGAGAACGACGAATAGTCGAAAAAGGGATATTACAATGATCAATATTACTTAAATGATGGGTTTGTATGGGGTTAATTTAGCTCAATACAGACCTTGCTGTTAATAAATTTGTAATTATTTATTCCTTCCTATTAATTATAATAATTAATGTTGTAATAGTTGTATTAGTTAAGCACAAGCAATTTTTAAAAGAGAACTAAAGTCAATCTGTGGGAGTTTCTACGCCCTACTTCTCCCACAGTGGTCCAATGTAGAGAAGCGGCAAAAATGACGTTTGCTGAGTATATGTAAATATCTACAGTAATAAATAAATTTGAATTCGACTATCTCACTTACCCAACAGCACCGAGCCTTGAGAGAAAAAAATATTGGATCCAAGTTAAATGAACAGTGTAATAGGCCCCTGAGAGAGTGACTGTGTTCATGGTAGAATTTTTTGCATATTTTACTCTTTCATACAACAGCCATGAAAGATCGCTATTTGGGTCCTATTGGTTGCGATTTGGAAGGCACGGACAACTAGCCGCTCTAAACTATTTTGAGAACTAATATTAGTTTGAATTACGTTAATCGGTATTTGGAAGTCACGCTCTCTAAACGCAAACTAAGAATAGTTGTCGTTTTTTTTTTCAACTAAACGAATTACCGCCCCTAGGGACAGTTCTGAACCACAATGTATCTTTTTATTTCTCGATTATGTTTCGATAAAATCGATATATTTCGTCATAGTCAAATAAAGAAACTGTTCAAATATATTTTCAAATTATTATTCATTTATTATTACAAGTGCATTTTATAGTGTTTAAATTATATTTTTAAGATAATTTCAATAATAATCCTCGGATAGTCTCATTTTGAATAAACTAAAATTATGTTCAATCAGTTTCAGAACGTTTGTGTTGCAAGCCGCGGGCAGCGCGCGAACTGTCTTGCTTGTCGCCTGTCACACTTACTTCAGTCATTATTCTTTTCACTGTGATTTTGATTTTTTCCTTTCTTTTTGTGCTGTATTTCGTGTTATTATTGGAGAAGAAGACCAGCAGGAAACAAATGTCGAAACGGCAACAGGCGCTGCAAACCGCTGCTTTTAGAGCGGCTCCATTCAAACAACGAGATTGTTCGGGGTATGTGCATTGCAATAACTTGTTTGTTTGGTAAACAGATTGTGATGTGTATTGTGACTGCGACTTCTCATCTCTCCCCACTATGGGACACTGATATGCATGTCTGACATGGTACCCACCTATCTATTTTGCTCTAATTCGGGATGAGAAGACCTACCACTAGGTATAAATGACAGAAATCCGCCGGCAATTTTCCCGCGCAATCAAATTACAAATAGTGAGGAAGGCATATGTTTTCACTTTGCTAAACTTTTGCAGGGAATAGAGCGAGGCCCACGATAATGGAGCAGGAGCAGTGGTCGGCCCTTGCCACACAGCTCAATGTATTGGGCTGCGGCAGAGATTTGAAGGAGGCAATAGGTATGTCTAATATTTGTTTAGATAAGTTTCTACTGACCAGATAGGTACTAGAGTGTGAGAATGATACACATAATAATATGTAGCCCATTAATGTGCACACCGAGGGGCATGGGGCTTTGCTTGGATACAAGTAAGATTGAGTCATAAGTACTCCACCATGCTGGCTCTGCCGGTTCGATAGAGGGGTATCAACCCTTAATAGTGGCCAACACAACTGTCAGAAGAAATGAAGCTGCCCTGTTAGGGCCTATGACACAGCTACCACCGAGTATGAGACACATAAGTGATACAAATAGATTAACTGACCTAGAATTAGCCGGAGAACATAGCTTATTATGAAAGTTATGTCATTCATGAATTTGTTTGTATTGTGTAATGTATTCTTTTTAAATTGTATTGTATAGGCATGGACCTAGTGGCCATGCCATGGTCATTACAACAAAGCAAGTCATTCTAGTGGTCATAAGCATAAATGCTAGCTAATCAAGAAATTGTGTTGATAAACTTGTCCGCCAAGAAAAGTCCCATGCTACTCTAATACTTCCATGTCGGTTGGATTTTCTACTGTCTGACGTCTTAATGCCGTCTCGCTCAAGAGTATGGATTGCATGTCTTTTGTTAGTCATTTTCATATTTATTTGTTGAATGGTAGCTTGTTGTATATTTCATTTAGGCTGTTGCTTTTCAAGATGTGAATAATGAAAGCAATAAGTTGTTTGCTTACAAATTCTTTATGTCTCTGTTATACTTCATAATACAAATACTTATGTAGTCTTTTGTTTACTTTGCAGGGCAGCGGATTCACCTGCACTCCTGTTGGTGCAGGCTTTAAATGAAAACTCCCGCTTGATGCGCGAAACTTTGCGGGAGTCAACAGCTGAATAGACGGCCGCTATCAGGGCTGACACAACCGCTGTTGCCGTGTGCTCGAGCCGCCAGACTGTGCAGAGGCACACGGAACCACAATAAATAAATCAGTTTGTTAATAAAATATTTAAAAGTATAAGATTGTGTTTATTTTTTATGTAAATTAACAAGGTTAGCCTGCTGCTGACGGCCTTCCTGCAGGAAGTCAAACGCGTCTTCAACTTGCAGCAGTGTCTCCTCTTCGTCTTCTGAATCTAAAATAAAAATAATAAATAGTAGGTCTATATAATATTGGTATGTATTTCGAAAGTTTTGGCAAACGTTATAATCGGTGAACTTTTGCAGCTTCCATTCTTATGTCTATATATATATTGCCATCATAGTTATGAGCCTGGCATAGTTTGGGCTGCAATATGCAAGTATAATCAATTTAGTTTACCTATCATAACTGAAGAAGAGGTAGAAAAATGAAAGGCACATCGTGGTAAAGGAAATTGATAAGTATGTGAATAACAATCTGTTCTAACTTACCGCCGGTAAATAGACTCTTCGTCTAGCGCTAAGAAGCCGCCACGCATTCGATATCCATTTTATTTCGATAAACATATTTTAGGATCAAGAATTCACGACGCGTGAAAACCGCCAAAATAGAAGTCATGACAAGAAAAATAAATTTCCCGCTTAAAGTTACGTTCGATTGATTGATTGATTAAATTGCTTAAATTAAATTAAATTAAATTGAAATACACACGAAATAATAGTTTTCATACGAAATCTGACCAAAATGGCCTCAAGCTAATTTTAATTGCCACCAAAACCATTAGGTACCGTTAATTTTAACTGCTATCTGTCAAAAAGGAACTAAAATCGGCCATCTAAAATGCCTTCCGAATACGAAATCCATACAAACTGGCACACACTAAACTAGACAAGTTAAAATTAACTTTTAAAAACAAATATCGATTAATTTTGGCGCCTTCCGAATAGCGATTAAAGCTAAGCAACTAAGATGACGTCATGATGACGTTTAGTTGTCTAGTTGGCTGCATGGAAGTACTTACTAAGTCCGTGGTTGGCTGTTAATTTTAGTTTGTGTCACCTTCCAAATCGCAACCACTGTCAATAATACAATACTAATCTAATAATGTACTCTGTGGTCAGTCTGTGTCTGTCTGTTTGTTAGTGTCAACTTTCAACCTTTACTTTTGAAGGAATATTCGATTCGGCGAGTAGGTGTTATTTAAAACAAGATTGAAAAATAACGGATTGTAAGAAACAAAATAATCATCATTTCATGTACATACGTACGTACATAGTACACCAACCAATAACTTTCCCGGACTTTCCGTGAAGTGTCAAAGTAGACACGCAAAGACCATCTCATACTTTAGAATACTTCAGATAATGGATCTGTTGAAAACGCCCTCGGTACAATCCTTACTTGATTCCAACTTGGAATCAGTGGACAGCCTGCAAAGCTTGGACATTGAAGAGGTATGTTATGAATAAAGTATAGCCCTCTGAAAGTTCATAGCTCCGCGGAAGTTGCTTCAAGATCCGACTTAAAACAATAATTTCGACTGTAATGTAAATACTTGAATCTGAAGTGTCACAGGCGAATAGTCACGATGAGAGTTCTCCCAAGAGCAGCTGCAGGTTGGAGTGTAGATAAGGGTAAGCCAAGGGAAAAAATACTTAAGAAAAGGGGCTGGTGCCACCCCCTTATCAACAATCTGATCCAGCTGCATAGTTAAGAAGTGTCATACAATTCAAGCACTGACTCTCTGTTACAGTTGGATGAAGTGGAATATGCATTACCAGCCAGTGAAGCACCTACTTTGGCTGAAATCCTCTCTGCTGAGGATGATGGGGAGCCTGTTCCTATCTCTATTAGTAAACCGGAGCCAACAGTTGATGAGTCATTGTGTTCAGCACTGCAAGAAGCATTTCTACAGGGTGTCTCACAACAGCTGACACAGGCACTGGTTTGTAAATGTTGAAGGGGTTTGAACCTCTATTCTTCTATTCTTCTTTAAGGGGGCTGTAGTGCCTGCACCTGGCCCACTTGAGACCTTTGTGCATATCCCCTTCTCTTGCACTTCTAGTTCAGCCATCTCAAATCCTGCACTGGCTAGAGTAGGAGGCCTGGGAGTTCTAAAAGCTCAAGGGTGGATGCTGTGTCACTTAGGATAGCCATTGTGGTTTCTATTGTGGATGGACATGCCAACAGTATGTGTTCAACTGTGATAACAACATGATTGCAGCAACTTTATGTCATGGTAATGAATTCAAAACCACACACCCCCTGCATAGGGGGCTGTCTGTTGCACCTGTAATTTCAATGTTTAGTGTACAATGGCCTGTTATTATACTTGTTAGTATTTTTATTTTACTGCGTGGCAGTCCCATTAGGTAGTTAGTTAATTTATAGTTATACTTATCTATGTAGTTTTGCATTGTTGCATAATTAATTTTGTTTCGATGCTATGGCTTCTTTGAGCTTTTTTCGTTTTCCTTTGAACCTCTTACGGCCGGTTCACACATGTCTCACACATGTCTCCATTGTACTGTTCCGTTTTATTGTGTACGTATTTTTTTCGTCGATGGCGTATGTAGTTATATGAGCGACTTCATACATGACACAGTATTCTGTGTACAGTAAAAAATATCGTTCCGTAAAAAAAAATACATTCCGTTTTGTCATCGAATACTGGACGACGGAACAGTAAAAATATACGGATACATAGAATTTTAAACGGATAGAGCGGTGTGTGCGGGGGGAGGGGGAGTGATGCGACAGGTTTTGACTCACATTTTATATTGTGCATTCATAGAGAATGCGCGCGTGCATTGTGTGTAATAATTATTATAATCACTGATTAACTATATCAACCAAGGAGTGAGAAAAGTTAATAGACAAGGAAATGTTAATTAGCTTGGTGGAAGATAGGCCAGTTCTTTGGGACAAGACGCTGGATATATACAGAGAGAATACTGCAAGTATTGCAGGTTGGCGCGAAATATGCGTTATTATAATGGGGGATTTTGAGGTTATGGAACAAAGACAAAGACGAGTTCAGTAAGTGTCTGTTTTATTATTTAATTACATTCTAAATAGCTTCATCCTGCCATCGAACTGATCCAGCTTCGGACATGAAATTGTTCACGAATTCTGTTCGAACTAAATTGGCAGTATTACCACCTCGTGTTCTTACGTCATGGGGTAGGTTTTCGTAAGTAAATTCTTCAGATACGTTATTATCACTGTTTGAGCTCTCCTGGTCCCTTATAAAGTTGTGTAGAATAGTACATGCTTTAACGGTCCATACAGCTGTTGTCGATGTATAGAGGCCGATGGAATATTCTCCACTTATTAGCTAAGATACCGAACACACATTCAACGTATCTCCTAGCTCTAGTCAAACGATTGTTGAATATTCGCTTATTTTTGTCCAGATGCGTCCCGCCAAACGGCCTCATCAAATTTTCGTGTAATCCGAAACCTTCGTCTCCAATGACCACATATCTACGGAACTCTCGTTTCTGAGTCTCTTGTTAATGGGCATGGTGCTGGTATTTGTAGACTGTCGTCTAGCATCATTTTCCAAAATGTTGTCTCCTTGAATATTGATGAATCGCATTCTTTTCCATAAGATCCAACACTGACATATACAAAGCGATAGTCGGAGTCTACGATCGCTAATAATATGATGGAAAAATCCTTGTAATTGATATACAGTGAACCGCTATTTAGTGGTTTTTTAAGTCGGATATGTTTTCCGTCGACAGCTCCGAGACAGTGGGGAAAATTAGCTTTTTTGTTAAATCCACTTGTTATCTGTTCCCATTCGCCAACTGATGTAGGAAGTCGCATAAATCGTTCACTTAAATTGTTCCAAATGCATCGTGAAACTTCTTTAATAATGTTGTTAACAGTCGATACACCAACGCGATAGGTGTAATGAAGATCTTTAAATCAACACCCGGATGCTGCATACCTGAAAATAAAATTAATTGTTTTATTATTTGTTTTAGGAAAACTTGTTTTGAAAAAGTGGAGACAGATGAGAGATGTGTCGTGGAGAAATTAACCTGGGTCAAAATATGTGTAAATACAAAATACGACACAATAAACTAGCGGTTCAGTGGATATGTCATACCTATATATTGCGATATAAAGCGACTCTTTCCTTTTCTATTAAACTCTTTTGTCTCTAAGCCATATTTACATCTACTGAAAGCTAACCTGATAGGCAGCCATTATGCACGATCAGTCTTAGGGAGTAAATACTTGCTAATCTAGCCTAGTTAGTTTAGGATTTAGCGATGCGTTTCTGACCTAGTTAGTTTAGGCCTGATCTAGCCTAGATCGTTTAGGCTTTCGCATTTCCACCTGACTCAGTTAGTTTGGGTCAGGTCTCACCTAGTTAGTTTAGGTGAGACTATCTATTACTCACTCCCAAGGACTGTCCAGTTTCCGACCACCTACCTTGTTGGTAGCTTTCATGGGGCAAAACCAGTCTAGGGCCACCTCCAACCCCTCGCCCATACCTGACCATCTCCAGATCTTTAACGCTGGTCTATATCTATCTTTAGTCCAGTGATTGACTATGTTATCTTAGCCGACTATGTCTGATCTATGTATTGGTTGGCTTTGGCTATTGAAATCTTAGCCATCTATAGTTTTATCTACAAAGCGGTTAGTGTCACTTTATCTCACATTATCTTGTATAGGTTATCTAATGCAGAAACGAGTCTTTAAAGCATTGTCTATAAGTATTCAATCTCACTTACCAATTTTCCAGCTTATTCTCGTGCACTTCTTATCTCAGATGGGCGAGGCAACATCTTGTCCTGCACACAGTCAGCGGCGTTCTGATTCCCGCCATTTTTACGACTACCTACAACCTTTTTCTAAATGGCAGTCGGCCGTATGGACATACACAACCATTTCTGCCAATCTCAAACTTCACTGACATAGGGATTCGTGGAACTCCACGACACTCCCCAACAAGATAGACATTGCCTTTTCTTACTGTATGCGAGCATAAAGATACTAGAGATAGTGTTTTGACACATATGTCATGCTTGTTTCCTGTATACAGTCTATGTGTATGTTTCTGTTAGTCAATTCAGCATCAATCCCCCGCTCAAGCATCACCTTTCCTACCATCTTCGTTTGCTGGAAGAAATCTCTTTTGAGAGATAAGCTCGCCTTTGTACATGTTTTTTATATTGTAAGTTATCTGTATCACTGTTAAGGCCGTATACGCTGTCGTAGTGGTGTCCTGTGACGTTGAGGTTGATAGATCTCACTGCATCCGATGGATTCTTGAGCGTGAAACCACCAGCTAAGCTCCACGTGTGTGTGTGATGAAATGAGATAAGTCTGCTTCCCAGGCCCTCGCCGTTAGGAGAGCCCAATTTCATGGGTTGGAGTCACTTAAGAAATACATTAACCTCCTAGCGCCCAAAGACCTTTTAAAAATCCTTCTACGCGTTAGCGGTAGAAGCCCACGGTTCCGTTCTATTTAATCAGCTAGATGCCCGAGGGCCTTTTGATAAGCCCTCATTTTTAATTGCTCATACACTTTACAATTTCACGTGGAATGATAAATACGAGTTTTCGAATGAAAGTGTCAAGTCTGTAGTTATCAATGGACAGTCAAGGGTGCCAGAAGAATCAAATTTCATCTGTGTTTTTTGATGTTCCTTGTAGTAACTTCTTAAAATTAGAAGACCTTGAGGTATAGCTTAGCCTCATTGGAAACAGATTATTGAAGTATGTACAGAATACCCTGGAGTTACCAATAAGACATAAATACTTGTGGACAGATAGCCTTATTGTTCTAAGCTGGATACGCTCCAATAAACTGCTGCCACCATTTGTCTCCAGAAGAATTAATGAGATCAAACAAAATATTGGAGTTGAACATTGCTACATCAATACATCATCCAATCCAGCCGACCTGGAAACACGCCCTGAACTGTGGCAACAGAAAAGAGACTTGTAGTTTAATGGGCCGGAATTTCTTAAAAAAACTAACACAAGCGTGGCCAGACACTATGCATATTCACGCTAGCGAGAATGCCACCTTTTTTTCGGTTGGGGAGGCCCAGGACGTAATAGATGGACCTGAAATGACTACAAAAGGTTACGAAACATACGACGATTCCATCAGTATCAACTTACAAGATACTCAAGAAGATAATATCGACGAGCTAGAACAAGTGGCTGAACTTAGACACGACTAGACCATATCTTCCCTGAAAGAACTACAGGCAAGACACTTTCCGAATGAAGTGACTCATCTCGTTAGGAACTTGGGTCTTTTTACTGACGTCGATGGAGTTTTGAGATGCCGAGGTCGCATGATGAACACAGACTGGTCCTACGAGAGGAAACACCCAGCTCTTATACCTAAAGATTCTCCATTCACATCATCAGATGTGATTAGACAATGTCACGAAGAAAACTACTAGGAGCCTCAAATACACTCAGTATTATTAGACAAAAATACTGATTACTACAAGGCAGGGCCCAAGTGCAAAAAGTTAAAAAGCTATGCCCACAGTGTAGAAAATATGGTGGTGGACCCTACAAGTTACCAGACACTCCAGACTTACCTCCTGAAAGAGTCAAGTATAACTCGCCATTCACCTACACGGGTATTGACTACTTCGGACCTCTGTTTGTAAACACAAATAATGACAAAGAAAAACGCTGGATATGTTTACTTACTTGCCTGGCGGTCCGAGATATCCATTTGGAAGTGGTGGACAATCTAACAGCTGAAGAATGCTTGTTAGCTCTGAGAAGGTTTATAGCGACAAGAGGCTTACCTCAGTTGATCGTGTCAGATAACGCCCAAACAGTCAAGCTGACCAAAGAAGTCTTAACCAGCAATTACTGCATACAGAATAAAATACACTGGAAGTTTATACCTCAGCTTGCACCATGGCATGGTGGTTTTTATGAACGGCTGGTGAGTCTGGTAAAACACTATCTGAAGCGTACACTCGAAAAACATCAGCTTAACGATAGTCAGATGATGAATGTAATGAAAAAGGTGGAAGCTGTTGTCAACACCAAACCACTTACCTATGTTGGTGCCGAACTGGACATTGTACTGAGACCAGCTGATTTCCTATCCTTTGAGAAATGTCTAAATGAGGATATAACAGAAAATTACATTCTGGAAGGGACAAACTTAAAGATAGATCTTGTAAAAGGCTGGAAGAAAGGTCAAAATATAAGAAAAGAGTGAAAGAATGTTTACTGACCAATATTTACCTAGTCTAAGAGAAAGGTTCAATAACTCCCATAAGCAACATAGAGTGACAGCTGATAAACCACCACAGATAGGTGATGTGGTTCAAATAAAAGAGTTCCAAGAACCGTATCAATGAGGGCTTTTCAATGACAGCTGTCAGCTGAGTTTCATTAAAAAATACTAGATAGCGCTTCACGAAGAACAAATGTCATCATCATCATAGGTTTTAAATCGTTATTAATCTGTGATAATCTAAACATCTCTTTGTAGTCTGTGATAAACTTTGTTGCTACTTTTTACTACAGCCTCTCAGTTATAATAATGTACTCTGTGACTACAGCTGTTGAATCTTGAAGGTTATCGAAGTATTTTTACATTTTTTACTTTGTTCATTACTTAAGTACGTGAATTGTGTCTTTAGTCATGGCTAGCCCATGCATTGTGCATTTTTGTAAAAACATAGGCACTCACCGTTTTCCTAAAGATGAAATGAACTTATGGTTACCATAAGTTCATTTCATCACAGACATTCTGTAGCATCCAGAATAACTCGTGTTTCTGGGTATTTGTCATTTAAGTTGATTGGCAAATATGCTTTAACATTTTCCCTGTTAATCCACAGATCCAAATTCTTCCATTGCAAAAACATAAATGAGATCCATGTGATAAATATAGTATACACCTCTTTTAGTGTAATTTTATACAACATTGTCATTGCCTCAAAAGTAGAATGCCTTCGTAAAATAATCAAAGTTATGAAAAAATATTCCAAGGCATCTAAATCCTTCGGGGGTGGGCCATAAAAATATTTCAAGTTATGTACAGATTTGCCCAACGAATAGAACACTAGCATTAACTTGTCAAAATTTTCTAGGCCCGTGTAAAACTTAAGAGCTTTGTCATCATCGGTGTAATTATAAATACTAAATCCATGCCTTTTACTAGATCCTTCAGTCTGTGTATGTATGGATTCGACATGATCCAGTGTAAGTTCTACCCCATCTTCCTCGGTTTGCGTTCCAACTGGTTTTGTACCAATTTCAATTTCAATAGTGTGATAATCGTTGTCAAAATTAGGTGGATTTTCAGTAATATTTGTTTCTTGATCAAATTCTTGTGCATGAACCGATTCTGTTTCTTGAAATTCCTCTTCTTGATTTGAGTCTTTTAATGGATCTTCTATTATGTCTCTATGTGTGTCCAAAAATGACTGCATTTCAGCAAATGCTACAGGAGGAGCTGTGAACAAAAATAATTTCTTAGAACCACGAGATTAAATAAATAGTACAAGATTAATAAACAAAAAATAATTTAGCTAACATACCTGTTTATTGCGGTACTTTTCTTTTACAGCAATAAAATAAAACTACAATATTTTCAACCATTTACCAAGATCTAATTAATCTACACTTTATCATGTTACTCTTACATCATTTGTGGGTAGGTACTTACTTCTAGAATAATTTCTTTGTGCTATTGATGGATCAAAAATCAATGTTGTTGACGATGAACATTCCTGGTTTTGTTGCTCAGAGACTTGGGTCCATGGGAACACGGAAGGATTTTTTTAGTATTTTTCGTGCACGATCTGTAAAAAGAAATATTAATAAACTACTGTTAGGTACAAATAGTTCCAAACATATTATAGGTAAGTAAAGTAACTACTTTACTTAGCCACTTTGCATGCCACAGCATTACAAAAGGTTGGAGTGTAGATAAGGGGGCGCCAAGGAAAAAAAAAACTTAGATTTTTTTTTTGCGCTTAGATAGCCTGGTCAATGTGTAGATAAGGGGGCAAAAAAAAAGAGCGCCCAAAAATTATTTTTTTTTTTGAAAAAAGAAAAATTTCGACTCGTCATCCAGCGACTTAAATTTTTTTTGTGAAAATATTTTTTTTTACTGTTTCTTTTTATTTCGGAATCGTGTAGTGCTGCTCTTTGCCATCATTTTTGGTCGTATATCATATATCAAGTCGCTGAAATATATTGTAGATAAGGGGGCAAAACACTTAGATTTTTATTGACAAATCTTAGTAGGTGATGAATTGCCAAGATAACTTACCTAACTTAGTGAAACATGTTGGGGTTATTGCGAAGTCTGTTCGGACAAAATGGGCTGAGCATATAAAAGAATGTTTCCTTATGGTCAACCCAGGTTTAATATGTTTTATCGCTTGAATCCATTGTGATTTACGTATTTCATCTTTAGGAAAACGGTGAGTGCCTATGTTTTTACAAAAATGCACAATGCATGGGCTAGCCATGACTAAAGACACAATTCACGTACTTAAGTAATGAACAAAGTAAAAAATGTAAAAATACTTCGATAACCTTCAAGATTCAACAGCTGTAGTCACAGAGTACATTATTATAACTGAGAGGCTGTAGTAAAAAGTAGCAACAAAGTTTATCACAGACTACAAAGAGATGTTTAGATTATCACAGATTAATAACGATTTAAAACCTATGATGATGACATTTGTTCTTCGTGAAGCGCTATCTAGTATTTTTTAATGAAACTCAGCTGACAGCTGTCATTGAAAAGCTCTCATTGATACGGTTCTTGGAACTCTTTTATTTGAACCACATCACCTATCTGTGGTGGTTTATCAGCTGTCACTCTATGTTGCTTATGGGAGTTATTGAACCTTTCTCTTAGACTAGGTAAATATTGGTCAGTAAACATTCTTTCACTCTTTTCTTATATTTTGACCTTTCTTCCAGCCTTTTACAAGATCTATCTTTAAGTTTGTCCATAAAAACCACCATGCCATGGTGCAAGCTGAGGTATAAAATTCCAGTGTATTTTATTCTGTATGCAGTAATTGCTGGTTAAGACTTCTTTGGTCAGCTTGAATGTTTGGGCGTTATCTGACACGATCAACTGAGGTAAGCCTCTTGTCGCTATAAACCTTCTCAGAGCTAACAAGCATTCTTCAGCTGTTAGATTGTCCACCACTTCCAAATGGATATCTCGGACCGCCAGGCAAGTAAGTAAACATATCCAGCGTTTTTCTTTGCCATTATTTGTGTTTACAAACAGAGGTCCGAAGTAGTCAATACCCGTGTAGGTGAATGGCGAGTTATACTTGACTCTTTCAGGAGGTAAGTCTGGAGTGTCTGGTAACTTGTAGGGTCCACCACCATATTTTCTACACTGTGGGCATAGCTTTTTAACTTTTTGTACTTGGGCCCTGCCTTGTAGTATCCAGTATTTTTGTCTAATAATACTGAGTGTATTTGAGGCTCCTAGTAGTTTTCTTCGTGACATTGTCTAATCACATCATCAGTGAATGGAGAATCTTTAGGTATAAGAGCTGGGTGTTTCCTCTCGTAGGACCAGTCTGTGTTCATCATGCGACCTCGGCATCTCAAATCGACGTCAGTAAAAAGACCCAAGTTCCTAACGAGATGAGTCACTTCATTCGGAAAGTGTCTTGCCTGTGGTTCTTTCAGGGAAGATATGGTCTAGTCGTGTCTAGGTTCAGCCACTTGTTCTAGCTCGTCGATATTATCTTCTTGAGTATCTTGTAAGTTGATATTGATGGAATCGTCGTATGTTTCGTAACCTTTTGTAGTCATTTCAGGTCCATCTATTACGTCCTGGGCCTCCCCAACCGAAAAAAAGGTGGCATTCTCGCTAGCGTGAATATGCATAGTGTCTGGCCACGCTTGTGTTAGTTTTTTTAAGAAATTCCGGCCCATTAAACCACAAGTCTCTTTTCTGTTGCCACAGTTCAGGGCGTGTTTCCAGGTCGGCTGGATTGGATGATGTATTGTGTAGCAATGTTCAACTCCAATATTTTGTTTGATCTCATTAATTCTTCTGGAAACAAATGGTGGCAGCAGTTTATTGGAGCGTATCGAGCTTAGAACAATAAGGCTATCTGTCCACAAGTATTTATGTCTTATTGGTAACTCCAGGGTATTCTGTACATACTTCAATAATCTGTTTCCAATGAGGCTAATCTATACCTCAAGGTCTTCTAATTTTAAGAAGTTACTACAAGGAACATCAAAAAACACAGATGAAATTTGATTCTTCTGGCACCCTTGATTGTCCATTGATAACTACAGACTTGACACTTTCATTCGAAAACTCGTATTTATCATTCCACGTGAAATTGTAAAGTGTATGAGCAATTAAAAATGAGGGCTTATCAAAAGGCCCTCGGGCATCTAGCTGATTAAATAGAACGGAGCCGTGGGCTACTACCGCTAACGCGTAGAAGGATTTTTAAAAAGTCTTTGGGCGCTAGGAGGTTAATGTATTTCTTAAGTGACTCCAACCCATGAAATTGGGCTCTCCTAACGGCGAGGGCCTGGGAAGCAGACTTATCTCATTTCATCACACACACACACGTGGAGCTTAGCTGGTGGTTTCACGCTCAAGAATCCATCGGATGCAGTGAGATCTATCATCCTCAACGTCACAGGACATCACTACGACAGCGTATACGGCCTTAACAGTGATACAGATAACTTACAATAGAAAAAACATGTACAAAGGCGAGCTTATCTCTCAAAAGAGATTTCTTCCAGCAAACGAAGATGGTAGGAAAGGTTATGCTTGAGCGGGGGATTGATGCTGAATTGACTAACAGAAACATACACATAGCCTGTATACAGGAAACAAGCATGACATATGTGTCAAAACACTATCTCTAGTATCTTTATGCTCGCATACAGTAAGAAAAGACAATGTCTATCTTGTTGGGGAGTGTCGTGGAGTTCCACGAATCCCTATGTCAGTGAAGTTTGAGATTGGCAGAAATGGTTGTGTATGTCCATACGGCCGACTGCCATTTAGAAAAAGGTTGTAGGTAGTCGTAAAAATAGCGGTAATCAGAACGCCGCTGACAGTGTGCAGGACAAGATGTTGCCTCGCCCATCTGAGATAAGAAGTGCACGAGAATAAGCTGGAAAATTGGTAAGTGAGATTGAATACTTATAGACAATGCTTTAAAGACTCGTTTTCTGCATTGGACCAATTCATCAGTCTTTTAGATAGATCACGCAATAAACAAAATATTCAAGAAACAATCACGTACTACTCCGAAAATATTCCTGAATTAATTGATATGTGCTTATTCCTCCATCCTAAAATGAATAAGAATTTAAAAAACAGATGCTCAAGATTTTCCAGAAAACTGCAAGATATTAACTCGGGGAAGACTCAGTAACAATCCTTATTATAAATATATATATAGTTAGTTAGTTTTACCTTATGAACATTTTACAGTGGAACGTTAATGGGTTCCACGTCAGATTTGAAAACATAAAACTTATACTAAACGAGGTTGATCCATTATGCTTCTGTATACAAGCAACCAACTTAAAAACAATTATTGTGCTAAGTTAAAGAATTATGATTACTTTTACAAAAATCGTACACACAGCAATATAGCTAGTGGTGGAGTAGCTACATATGTAAAACCTCACACACTCCCTGAACGTATCGATATTATTAGTAATCTAGAAGTAATAGCGATAAGAATTAAATTTCCACTGGCTGTAACTATCTGTAACTTGACCCAACAGCTGTCCCTTTAATGAAAATGACTTAAATGATTTAGTTAAACAACTAGCAATCCCTTTCGTTTTATTGGGAGACTTTAATGGTCACCATTTCTATTGGGGTTCAAATCGCTGTGACCAGAGGGGTAAAATGATAGCTGATTGTTAGATGTAAATGAGGATATTATTCTTCTCAACTCCTACCAGCCTACGCACTTCAATAACAGTTACGGCCATACAAGTAGTATTGATTTAACTCTTGCTTCACTAAGTATATCATCTTATTTCGATTGGAATGCATTTGAAGATCTTTACGACAGTGATCACTTTCCTATTATCATTACATCACAAATAGATTTAAACCCAACTGCTCTTAAAATCCCACAGCATTGGAAATATCAGAGCGCAGATTGGACCAACTTTCGTTGTGAAATAGAATGTAACATTAAACAATTAGATAAATTGGATCTCTCTTCCAATATCCGTATTAATGATGTAGTGATTGAATTTAATCAAACAATAATCAGTTGAGCCGAAAAACTCATACCAAAAACCTCTGGAAAATTAAAAAAGAAACAAGTTCCATGGTGGAACGAAGAATGTTCCAAGTCACTAAAGCAAACAAAAAAAGCTTATAGAAAATACCTTAAGGAATCGAGGAAGAACCAAGATAACCAGGATAACGAACTTTTTGAGCAAGAACACTAACATAATCAAGAATTACTAAAAATAGAATACCGTAAAAATAGATCTAGAACTAGAAGACTATTTAAAGAAAGCAGTAAAACTGATTGGGAAAATTTTATAGCATCGATTAATAGTCATACTCCCATAGGAATCATATGGCGAAAAATTAATTCTATTAACGGCAAAAAAAGAAAAAAACAAACAATAATTTTAAAAAACAATGAAGGGGAATTATGTTGTGACCCAAAAATAAACTCAGAATTATTAGTAATGTAGCTTTTGCCAAAAACTCTAGCTCAAGTAATTATAATAATGACTTTTTACAATATAAAAATCTAATAGAAGGCGCAAACACCGTATTTAATTTACAAGATAATAGTAATTCAATTAATGAGCCCATTACTCTACATGAACTTTACCCAATTTTACATAATTTAGGAGATTGAGTCTCCTAATTTATGTAAAATTGAGTCCAGGTCCTGATCAAATATCCAATACTTTAATCAAAAAACTTCCATTGGTAGCTCTTGAAAGACTCTTGGACATTTATAATTACTTCTGGTCAAACCAAGTTTTCCCGGATCAGTGGAGAAAAGCTACTGTTATACCTATCCCAAAACCAGGTAAACCTCCCACTATTACCGCAAGCTATAGACCTATATCTCTTACATGTAATCTTTGTAAATTGTTTGAAAAAATTGTAAGTAATAGATTGAGATTGTAACTGGAACATAATCAACTTCTATCACCTTACCAATTTGGGTTTAGAAAGTTTAGGTCAACTTCAGACCATTTATCATTTTTAGAAAACGAAATTCTAACATCTTTTGCAAACAAAAATAGTGTGGTAGCTGTCGCTCTAGATTTAGAAAAAGCATATGAGATGGTATAGAAATACAGAGTTATATCACTCCTGGAACAATTTAATATAAATCCCGGCCACATCCTCTCCTTTGTTATCAATTTTTTAACTAATAGAACTATAAGGGTTAAAATTGAAGATACAATCTCGGATCCATTCGTTACTGAAAATGGCCTCCCCCAAGGATCTGTTTTAAGTGTTATCCTGTTTTTGATCTCGATAAATAATGTGCTAGATGTTATACAACGACCTGTAAAGGGATGTTTATTTGCAGATGACTTAAAAATATTATGTAGCGGTAACAATCTTAAACCTACTGAGAAACTTTTGCAAAACACCTTAGATAAACTTAGTGAATGGTGTATAAATACTGGATTTAAATTTTCAGTATCAAAAACAGAATCAATGATTCTATCAAAACGGAAAAACAAAGGTGCAATTAACTTAACTATGAACAATCATAAAATTAAAGAAGTTAATAATTTGAAAATTTTAGGCTTAACGTTTGATCCAAAAATGAATTGGGTAAACCACATAAAAAAGTTAAAGTCCGAGTTTTATAACAGAATGAATATTGTAAAATTTTTATCATCCAATAAATGGGGTTCAGATAGCACATGCGTTAAAAATACGTACAAAGCATTAATTAGACAGGAAATCGATTATGGTTCAATTATTTATGATTCAGCCTCTCCCAGTATTTTAAAACTTCTAGATAGTACACATAACACCTGTCTAAGGTTAAGTTTAGGAGCCTTTAGAACTAGCCCAGTAAACAGTATCCTTGCTGAGGTAAACGAAATGCCTTTAATTTTTCGAAGAAAAGAATTGTGCCTTTCATACGCGATTAACCATATAACCAACAATAACAAGTCATTTCTCTCGAAAACTTCACTACCGTCTGATATTGAATACAACCTACTGCCATCTCTCTCCGTCCCCTTAAGACTTAGACTTCAAAAATATCTATCCGAAATTAATTTTGAATTACCTACCATATTCCCACGTAAACATCCCACGTATCCGCCATGGACAAAAATCGAACCTAAAATTAACCTAGATCTAGCTTACAAGTACCTCAGAGATTCCACTCCTGATTATATTTATAAGAACCTTTTTTATGAAATTAAAGATAGGTACCCAGAGATTATGCTATACTATACGGATGGCTCCGTTTGTGAGGGTAGAACCGGTTGCGCGATCGTGACAACAAACGATACATATAGGTACAGATTACAAAACTATGCATCTATTTTCACATGCGAAGCCGTTGCAATCCTAAAATGCCTAGAGGTAATTAATGACTACTCGAATGCAAAAAACACATTATCTTTTCCGATTCAATGTCATCCCTCAAAGCAATATCTAATATTAATAATAATAACCCTTTGGTTAATTTAATAAGAGAAAACCTACCAGATCTAATGGATAAGCAATGCGTTGTAGAATTATTCTGGATACCTAGTCATCAGGGTATTCCCGGAAATGAAAGGGCGGACACCGCAGCCAAAAACGCTACGAGATATGAGCAAGGCAATTATACGACTATTAATAACCCAGACCTTAAGAAATACCTTAAACTGAATATTAAAGGATTATGGAACAGCTGTTGGGTAAAAAATAACAATAGTGCTTTATATGAGATAAGAAAATCAGTATGCGAAAAGAGTAAATTCCATGTAAACAATAGAAAAGACCAAGTAGTTATGAATAGATTAATAATAGGTCATTGTAATGTTACTCATTTGCATCTGATAACTAAGGAACCTAAGAAAAAATGTCTAAGGTGTAGTAGTGATTTATCTGTCAAACACTTGTTTATTGATTGTCCAATGTATAACACATAACGATTAACTGTTAATCTTCCTAATAATCTGAAGGATTGTTTAAATAATTCAAAAAAATCTGTTAAATTTCTCAAGCTTATCAACTACTACGACGTGATTTAATATTGTATCCCTATAGTGGTCGCTAATGACCTTAGCTGTTTGAGCGACCTTAAATAAATAAATAAAAAATAAAAATAAAACACATTAATACGCTCAGTTTTAGGTATATTTTCGAATGTTGTAATCTCGTGGCGTCTGCCAACCATGCGAACCTTTTAAGAGTACTTTGGGCGTGTAGCACTACTAGGGCAAGAAAACTCTAATATAACCTAATACAATATAACTACAAACCGGTTTATTGATGTTATGAAGTTCATCCAAATTAACAGAGAGTAAATCCGCTTTATTAATTAATCCGCTGATGTTTTGATGAAGGATGTGTATTTTATTGTGATATACGAAAACATCACTGTTGTCATCACTGAGATTAATGTTAGTTTTATAATTGGTATCACTATTTATTAATACGGCATTGTTTGCATTGCTGCTTTGATTGTTATTGTTATTTTTTGTTCCAGTTTCCGTTTCAGAAATAGCTTTTGTGTCGTTGTCTGTTTGAGTGGAATTATTTTTCAATACCTTCGCTGTTTATTTGTATTTATTCTGCAAGTTAATTTGTTCTTTACATTCATATGATTCATCTTTATTTCATTTGAATTTGCAATAATTTTCTTAAGTGACATCTACTCAAATGTTTTGTAAAATGCATTCTATCTGTAATAAACCTACTATAATTCAACTCCAGAAATGAAACATTCCGAAAATGGTTGCAGATCAGCTTCAATTCGTAATTCAGTTTATGTTCTCTTAGGTTTTTGCTATGAGGAATTTCACACACAATTACGTACCCAAAACTTAGCTGTTCTTCAATAAGCTGTTCAAAATGCAATCCGTTCCGTTCTAAAAAGAGTCCTGCATGTTTCACTGCATTACGACGCACGTGCCCCCGGTCAGGCGGCCTTCGATGAAGTAAGGCCCAATAACTTTATCTTCCACGATGCCAGTCCACACATTCACACTGAACCGCACTTGGTGATGATGTTTTTCGTATACTTGTTGGGTGACTGTATGACCACCGATGTTGATTGTGCTGGTTGTCGAGCCCTACACGAGTGAGCATCGTCTCGTTCGTCCACAGGATGTGTTTATTATTTGTACGAGCCATTCGCTAAAATTGTGACGACGTGTAGCATCATCTTCATTTTATAAGCTGCACTTTTTGGAAGTGATATGGTTGCTGTCAGAATACTGGCTGATGAAGAAACGCTGATCTGCGTCTCAGGTACTGTTTCGTGGGTTGCACTGAAAGTAGTCCAAGATGGCGTCTTCTACCTTCACAGCCACACGCGGCGCGCTTCCACCATAAGCTTGGCTTGGCAATGTGAACTGGCCATAATCCAGAAGCCGTTGGTTTGCCGCTAAGATGGTTTGCCAGTGGGGGACAGTGGCTTCAGGTAGTCCTTGAGCTTGGAGCCGAGGGATGCTCTGCGTCTCGTACAATCTTCTGGCTTCGTACAGGTTTTCTCCACTTTGGATGTTGACACGCACCATCTCGTAGTACTCACGATTAGAGTACATCGTGCACGAGCGCATCGGACGGACACGGGACTCAAAAGTAAAGGTACCCAAACGGCGGCGGCGCGGCGGGGTGGCGAGGGGAATTTGTAGCGTGCGCACGCTAGATCTAGCTATTATTAGCTATTATTTGCTGACAGACAGCTAACCGGTCAAACGCTTAGATGCGCGCGCAATAAAATACTTGAGTGAGTCATAAAAACACGTCACGGCCCACCCGCCGCGTGCGGTTCGAGTTACTTTAACATTATTTATGA
Organism: Argyresthia goedartella; assembly: GCA_949825045.1. Classification (NCBI taxonomy): domain Eukaryota; kingdom Metazoa; phylum Arthropoda; class Insecta; order Lepidoptera; family Argyresthiidae; genus Argyresthia; species Argyresthia goedartella. The sequence continues at coordinate 16,182,035 of OX463806.1, forward strand.
CTTAGGTTCATTATAACACTGCTTGAAGTATTGTTTTTGTTACTGCTCGTAAACAAAACATTATATTGGTATAAGCATTGATTGTATCAAAGACTCTTGTACTGTGATACATAACTGTAAACATAGACTTCAAGCCTAAAATGGAGTGGTTCAATATAATAAATCATATCTAAAAAAGTAAATCGATAACCTCATTGTTTTATGTATTTATAAGATCCCTGTATTCATATTACACATGATTAAAATATAATCTTACATTAAGTAGATAAAGAATATTTAATTAAAAAGACTTAAACTGTCGCTAATATTTGGCAAAATGGCCGTTGGAATTTTAACCTTGGAAACAATGTCTCTTACAACTTTAATCGAGTGTATAAACATATAAAAATATTACGGAATATTTATACAGAAAACTAGTGTTGGATGGTTCTTTAACATATTGGCTTCTTAATAGCATAAAACAAGACACTTTCACCAAAAAAAAGAAAATATTTCTGACTTACCTGTTGAACAAACTTGTGCTCGAATATTGTGACGAAACTTCTCAAATATGGCAAAAAAGCAGTTTGTAAGTTAATCTTTCTGTATTTTTCCAAAATACTGTTATTATTCTATAGGAAAATGAACACTTACCAGCAAAACACGCACAATATCCATTTATAAATAGAGTCTCGCAAGAAAAAATCAAAACTAAACGCGAATCTATGGTCATATGGTGGGTGGTCGACGTATGCCGGGAATTCCCTTTGTCGGTCTGCGCTACGTATACGTTGCGCCACACGTTATGAGCGGTGCCTTGAATGCGCAGTAGTCACTTTTTAATACCTGTACATATGCGCCGTAATTCCCGCCAACCTCACCCAGCGCTCTTAATTTTTTGCGCGACTTATACGACAGAATACTTACTAAACCAAAATAGTACGTGCTTCTCGTATTATATACCTTGTGTTGTTTTGTTTATCCATATAAAACTAATACAAGTAGGGGCATGTAAGTTTAACGCTGACCGTTATTGCGCAGAATTAAAAAAATAGGTGTCTCAGGGGGTTTACAGGGACGAAGGGTGCGCGTGCGTAGCGCCGATTGGCTCTCTAGCCGTACTCCGTCCCCCGCACTGATACGACGCTCCGCGGACTTCTGACATACAGTCGCGTTCTAAAGGACCTATCGAGACAGCTGCATTGTAACACACGCTCTGATTTAATGGAAGACGTGACACCATTTTTTGATTCAGACTAAGGATGGGCAGCATTGAAAAATATGTATAAATGTTGTTATCTTGTTCAGAAAACTTGTGTTTTATATCTAAAATAAAAATTGTCGAATTATACTATAATAAAGGTTAATTTTTGCTACTCCCCATAAACTTAATAACTCTGTCACATGACATGATCAACTTTGAATGGAAGTCGTTTTTTTTCATTTATTGATTTAAAAAAAGCTTATCTTAAAAGTAAAACACCCGGTTACAAGCAATGGAACACTCCGAACACTAAACTTAACTATTTATAAAGTAATAATTGTATTGCGCGCGCGACTGTACTCATGCGCAGCTATCCCCTATATATTTCGCTCAGCGTTCAACTACGTGCCCCCACTTGTACTCGCTTTGAACAGAAACCGCATGTACAGAAATACAGACCGTAGTAGGAAAATATGGACAAATTGAAAAGTTGGTTAAAATCGGCAAGTGGAGACTCAAGCAAAGCGTTTTGTACATTTTTAACACTCTTGTTAAAATTAATGAAAATAAAAATGATTGCCACAAATTGTCATTTTATTTTACAGTAGGTACCTGGCGTATAAGTTGACCCACAATGGCGGGGCGTCTACGCAGGGTAAAATATATCATAAGCAGTCGTTTTTACTACTACCTACCTACCGCAACATTTAGCTAGTCTAGCAAATTTTTGGGAAAAAAAACTGACAATCTAGCAACATTTTGAAAAACGTCTAGCAAAGTCGAGTCCACAATTAAAACGAGCCTTTGTGCTGTGCCGGTAGTAATGTATGTATGTGAAGGTATGTCAATGTTTATGTTTGTGTTTATGCAAGTCCCCTCCGCCTGCACATCTATTTCAGCCATCCCTACATCTGCACCAGCTGGAGTTCCTACTCCAGCTGGTCCAGCTGCTCCTCCTGGCCTAGGTGTTCTAGGAGCTTGTGGGTGGATGTTGTATCACCAAGGATGACCATCCTGGTTTAATTTTGGTTGGACATGCCATCAGCATCTCTACTGTTTCATCCATTTCCATACATCCCCGTGTTTGTATCACTATACAATGATCTGTTATTAGGCTTGTTAGAAATTTTAATTTACTGCGTGGCAGTCTCATAGGTAGTTAGTAAATTTATGGTTATACTTATTTATGAACAGTTTTGTGTTTTTTCAGTCTTCGCTGCCAGACCATAATTCATTTTGTTGCAGTACTGTCTTCTTTGAGCCTTTTCTGTAGAGGTTCTGCTGATACGGGCGAGAATGGTGAAGGGCCAATTGCTGGCCTTCCTGCCCTTAATTTTGCTAGCTTGTTTGCCTCTCAGTTGCCCTGGTCTCCTTGGTTTGTTTTTCCCACCTATTGCCTGTTGAGTGCTTCATGGCATTCTAGTATAACTTTCTATTTTGTTATCGGTCTTTTTAGTCAGTGCGCTTAGCATTATATATGAGCAGTTCTTTTTAAAGATAATGTCATTCCCCTCTGCATCATTCATCATGTGAATAGACCCTTGTAGAAAACTCAGTGTTTCCTTTCTGAATCCAAATCAGGACACCTCATTTCCTAGGCAATCTTGTGGCTAGACTCGTGTGTTAGAGGGGCCAGAGGTGCGGGGGGGCGCAGGGACTGCAGGCAGCCTCGGCTTGCTGGTTGGCAGGCCGAGGCTAATCGGCTTGCCAACCAGCAAGCCGAGCCTGCAGAGACGAGCGTGGGTGCACTTCAGTGCGGGGGCCGCCCCATAGTAGCCGGCGCAAAGGCGATTTTGAAATAATCATGCAAAATAGGTCACTTGTAGCGGAAATTATGTAAACATAACCTCAAAATGGAGGTTATGTTTAGATAGAGGTGGTATACCTAGCATGATCTCTGGTATTGACCTCATGCACCCTGAGATGGCTGCACATTCCATTCTCTGGAACTGCTGTAGTTGTGTTGCTGTTGTGGTTTTTGTTGTTCGTAGCCACCATACCAGGGAACCATATATTATGGTCTCTATAGTCTTAAATACTAAATGTCTTCTTTTATACCAGAAATCAAAGACTGCGAAGAAGCAAGTCCCGGGAATTGCCAAGAAACCGGCATGGAAGCGACGACCAAAGCCGGCACATTCCGGAGTACCGGTTCCGGAAAAAATGAGGCAACTTTTTGCCAACTTAAAAGGTGAGGAAGCTTTGATTGATAAAATTATATTTAGTAAATCACAACAAAGAATTATAACAAGAAATTTCTTAGTCATGAAAACTAAGGTGATGAAAGCAACAGAAAAAAAACCTAAAGGTAGGTTACATGGTTATTCCAGCATTTGGCCTTTGTCATAGGTTCTTTACTTACTTCCTTTCCTTGTTGTCATTATTATCCGCCAGTATGTTAGAAAAACGTTACGCAATCTAAAAAGCTTTCCTTTAGGCCTTTGTAGTTGTCTAAGACTAAATACTTACGTGTTACCACAAAAAATATTAATCAGCGTTTAACCTCAAAACAAAAGTCAAATCACATACGTTTTTATTTTAAAACAAGTGTTGAACAGTAGTTTTTTTGTGGAAAGGCCCTGAATGTCTTATGACTAAATACTGATGTCTTCTTTTTTACCAGAGGCAGTGCCAAAATTTCAACCCCGAGCTAAGGAGCAAGCCCAAGGGGGAAGTGCAAGGAGACCGCCATGGAGGTGACGACCTAAAGCCCGAAGGAGTACCGAATTTTCGTATATGTTTCACATTTTTTTTTAGAACTTGCTTACTTAAATAAAAATTGCGTTTGTTATCGGTACAATCACAGATATCGAGAGATAGGTTGAGGGGCGTGGCACGTGCGAATAAATGTAGCTCCGACAGGTTAGATATTAAAAATTCTCGGTAGTCACCGGGCGACCGCAGTGACGAATTCATTTCCGTTGTTTTTCGAAAATGCCGACCTGTGCAATACTCCCGTGCAAAAATAGAAGCGAGATTGTGAAGTCCAAGAACGCCGGTGTCAAATATCACTTGTTAGTCTCATTCCAACTATTATTTCTTCTTAAAGCACAAGATATAAACATTATTACGAAAATAAATCATTCGCGGAAAATTCGTCACGAATTGACATTAAAGTGACAGTGTCATGTTGTTCTCGCTAAGTTTACTATACATTGCTTGTTTTGTATCTTAATTTCACTACTTATTGTCAAGCTAACACGCAATGAATATTTCACACTTATCTAAGTACGAAAGCAAAGATGCATCGTGATACGGAGGCGAACTGTCACACGCAAACAGAGACGACATATAGTGATGGGGATACTGATAGGAGAATTATGTTTTTGAATCGATAGATTTTATCATTCCGCAATTACTAATATAGTTAATGTAATAATATAGTTATTTTATTGCTCATAATACGTAAGTTTATTGTTAGTTATTCCAATGATTGCCAAACAGGCAGTTTAGATTTTAAGTTTGTTTAAAACCTCGCCCGACGAAGGATAATGGGGTGTTATAAAAATTGATCGGTAATTCCGATGCTTTCAGTCAGGTCCGAAGAGTTCACAGTTATTCTACCTTCAGAAACCTCTTTGCCTCTTTTCTAGCTGTAAGGATTCTGTTGAAAAAAAGAAGAGAGGCCAAGGGGTCTCGTATGTCGTATAAATATGTCGTATTTACAAACAATTTACTATTTTATTTATAGAACCCGGCATTGTATACGACTGTCTATACCAGTGTCTATAAATTATAATCGATCGATGATACACGCTGTCCTTGCATTGTCCCAACACTAGCTCGACTAGCTAGTATACCTGCGGAAGTGTGGGTGTGTTCGGACGATAGGTGCATGACATTGCACTGACCAATAAAAGCGGAGGGATTGATTCACGAGTGATGTAAATGTATGCGTGTTCTTAGTTTTCGGCGACCCTGGTTCCGATACTAGCTTAGCGCCAAGGGCCTATCTCTCGATATCTGTGGTTATAATAATAATGATGTTAACTAATAATAATAATAAAAATGTTTTATAATTAGATAATAATAAAAAATGAATATTTTACTGTAGCTTAAAATAAAATTTACTCTATACCAAAGAACTGACTACTCCACAAATAAACCATTAAAAAAAATATAAGCACCACCAACTAAATCATAAATCCAATCAAAACAAGCTAATCTTTATTACTTACACAGTCAATATCTGGCTTTGAGAACAGAAATTCCGTTCTCAATAAAAAAAAAATAAGTCGCACTTAAATACTGAATTGCACTAAAAATTCTTCATCCATTTTACGGAATTTCTAAAATTCGTGTCTTTTGCTACACCAGTACACCACACTAATTAACGTTTACTTTATTAAATTATATTTAACAATTTTATCATTCTTGTACCTATAAAGCTAAAATTCTTTTAAAATATCCCTATTGGCATAAAGCGAAACCGCGGACGCCCTGCTGCTGAAGCAAGATCTCACTATGAAAAGTTTGAGACTTTAATTACATTTAATTGGGTATTAATAAACCGCACATTAAAAAATACTGTTTGCACAGCAAATATCAGGGCGAAGCGGTGTGGTAGCTTAGGTGGAGGGTAATGGTTTTATCCTTCGTATCCCCTTTACCCTTCATATTAGGTTGAACATGTAAGAGCAAAATAATGATAAAATGTTTGAACATGTAACATCATAAGAAACATAAGTGTTTTTGTTTAACATTTTTTCTGTGCACATAGGACATATTTGATGTGCGTTTTTTATTTATTTTTTATATCGAAATTGCAAAAAATTTGTTTAAAAATCGAGTCCGTGAGCAATAAAGTACCATTTTTAACAAATTCACATATTTAGTATGTTGTTAGATATAAATGTGACTGAAATTTAAGGATTTGCTTGTACACGGAGGCTGAAATATTTCACAAAACACTAAAGATTTACCAGAAACACCCAAATGGTGTGATAATTGAAAAAGTAATTCCACACAAATCACAACTAATATTTATGTAGCTGGCAAGATTTGTGTGTTCAGTAGTATTCTCAAACCAGCATTTGGTTAAACGTGCGTGATCCTAGCAGGAAATGGAATGTCTCTGAAACCCGTGGACACACAAAATTGGCTTTTCGGTCAGACTTGGGTAACTCGAGAGTAAGATATTATATGACACACATATCGCTTGACGTCCATTATGTCCTAGTTACATCCCAGCGATATGAATCATATCTTACTCCCCAAACAAATCTCGCTCTCTCTGCCCAGGCTATACTAAACACAGTTGTGTGAGAACAAACCAACAAAACCAGACGCGTCTTCAGTTTTAAAATGTCACTATTAGGCAAACAGCAACCTTATCACCTTAACATTTGGTTTACATTTGGTCCACATTTTGTTGGCAAATACACAACTGACCAAACCAACCACACGTATTTCAGTCTCAAATGTCACTTTTAGGCGAATAGCAACCTTATCACGTTAATCCTTGGTCCAAATTCGAGCCGGATATCTAGTAGTACCGATAGCGAAGGCGAACACACACTAACCGCACCAAACGGATCGACGGCGCCGAAGGAATCGACCACGCTGCTCTCGCGCGTTGCTCTGTCGCACTCACACGCCACGCATGACCGGATAAGCATGGATAGGTGTGCGTTCACCTGTACACCAGAGCGAGATTCGCGGAAATGATCACGTGGGTTTTTTCGGCTATCATCGGTTGGATTAAGATGAGCGAGAAAGAGTATGTGTTTGTCATACTATAATAGGCATAATGTTTCCAAAAGTTTGCTTATTGATTTGAATCTTATCGCATCGCAATAAGCTCGAAAAGCAATAAAAAAATCTATGGGATATAACGTTCATAATAATGTATGAAGAAGCTATGGAGGCCTCAGTTCGCTGCCAAGGCAAAAGTGATCAAGGGATCGAAGCGGGCAATAAAAAGTGGTCTCTAGGTAAGTTGGTTAAGGCGTAGTTCAAATGGTGAAATTAAAATGCAACTGTTGCAATTCGTTTGTTTTTATATTTTGTATTGAGTAGGTTATTTTTCGTGTGATTGAAGGTCAAGCGCGGCCACTCGATCAAGTACTGCGCTTGTCTTAGCAACAGTTTGGATTTCCCGCCTATTCTTTGATTTTGCAGTTATCTACGTATTTATGTAGATTAGTGTTAAAAGTAGTTAATATGATATCTAGTAAAAGTTAAATAAACTAGGTAGAGAGATATTTTGTAAATAAAGTGTATTAAGTTGTAAGTGTAAATAAAAGACAATGGCCGAGCCAACGCCAAACAGAAAAAGAGAAAAAGTTTGGAACCATTTCAGTGAAGTGGCCAATAAAAAGGCAAAATGTTCGTACTGTGCCACCATAATGGCCATACCTAGTAGTAACACAGGAAACCTGGCAAGACATTTAAGAAAAGTGCATCCTACTGTGCCTTGTGAAGCTGAGCGGCAAAGGAGCGGCAGGTGGATGCTGAAACCGACAACAGCGATATTCGACCACCTCAACAATCACGCCCTACGACTTCGTCTTTGCAACCGTCCATTCAGAACTTCACGGTTTCCAGTAAGCCCATTCCACCGCGACGTGCTGAAAAAATTGACGAGCAACTAGTGCGCATGGTCGCTTCAGGACACTACCCATTTAGGTTGGTAGAGGACGAAGAGTTCGTGAAATTTGTGGCGATGCTTTGTCCCCAGTACAAACTACCGACGCGAAAAACCCTATCAGAGAGCCTAATACCAAAAATGCACACATCTTGCATGGAAAGAGTCAAGATGGAAGTGGAAGCAGCTCCTGCAGTTTGTCTGGCCACAGATGGGTGGACGTCTATAAATAATGATAGTTTCTTGGCCGTAACCGCCCACTACCTGAGACCAACCCCAGACGCAACAGAGATGAAATCGAGTTTGCTAGGATGTGTTGAATACTCAGAGCGGCACACAGCCATAAATCTAACTGCGTTCTTGCGAGAAATAATGAGCGAGTGGAACATAACCCACAAAACAACCGCCATCGCTAGCGACAACGCAGCCAACATAACGGCTGCTATACAGCAGGGAAACTGGAGGCAAATTCCATGTTTTGCACACTCACTAAATCTTTGTGTGCAAAAAGCATTGGCCCATATTTCCCCCACAATGGTGAAAGTAAAGGGAATTGTGGAATATTTCAAAAGAAGCCCACCCGCCCAACACAAGCTGAAAGAGCTCCAACAGCAGCTGGGTCTTCCCGCACTGAAGTTAAAACAGGAATGTCCGACACGGTGGAACTCGTCCTACGAAATGTTGCAGCGTCTAATTAAAACGAAAGACGCTGTAATCACTGCTATTGCGTTATTACGTAGTGAACTTTCACTAAGCACCACAGAATGGACGATCGTAGAAAATGCAGTGAAGATTCTAAAAGTATTTTATGACATAACGGTGGAAATCAGCGCTGAAAAAAACCTAACGCTATCAAAAGTCATCCCACTGTGCCATATTTTATTTAAAAGTGTAAAAGCCAATGCCGATCTCCCACCACAGCTACAACAGATGCTATCAACTCTTAAATTTGAAACAGAAAAGCGTTTTACCTCCTGCGAGAAACAGGTTTTAAACTCGGAAGCCACAATTTTAGATCCTAGATTTAAAAACCAAGCTTTCAAAGACCAAGCAAGGTATGAAAAAGCCATTGGGCTTTTAAAACTTAAAATAGGACGAAGTGCTAGTCTTACATCAGCATCGAGTACAACAATGCCATCAACATCAGCTGCCGCGTCCACACCAACTGCCATGTCCACACCAGCTGCCATCACATCAATCTGGGATGATTTTGACACAGAAGTGTCAAAATTAACACCAAAAAATCCCACTGCAGCTGGCATTGTTGAGCTGGATAAGTACATCCAGGAGCACCTACTACCTAGGATTCAAAATGGAAAACCAAACGACCCGCTCAAATGGTGGCACGAACGACGACATTTTTATCCAATATTGTACACCTTTATTATGAAACGGCTTCATTTGATGGCCACGTCAGTCCCTTGTGAAAGGATATTTTCCAAAGATGGCTACACCTTAAACGACAGACGAACGAGATTGACGACCAAAAAGCTGTCACAGCTAATATTTATTAGTCACAATTCTGCTTGATTGCACAATAATTGTACATATTTGTAAATTTAAATCATTGTACATTCTCAACTTTTAAATACGCCAACCTTAACAAGTGTTGATCGAACAATTAAATAACTTTTTCCGGTTGCCAGTCCTAAGCCTGTGAAAATGAAGTACGAAGGAAATTTGAGATTATACAATATGTTATGTTATAATGTGACGATATATCCCCTTAAATAGGAACCGGTTGTAGGACCTAGATAACTAGTTAGACTTAGAGATTCTTCCAACTCATCAACTCATTAAACACATATAAGAGCCTTGTGAGATAAAAGAGTAAGAAATAAGTGGGAGTTGGAGCGTTATGAGAAGCCATAGATTTGAATGAGTGAGATATGATAGAGATATAATGTGTCACCGAATCAATAGATATGAGATATGATTACTCCATATAAAGACACACTTTGCGCAAGTCTATTTCGGTCACATTTACCATTCAGAACGCACTAAATGCCCATATAAATGAAATCTTAAGATTTCACACTTTCTTGCTAGGATTACGTTTCAAAAAGTGATTCCAGCAGGAAGTATTTTGTAAAATACTTCATTGACATTGACAATACTTCACTATGTCATTGATGTTGAGCTGACAGTAGTAGGTAGCTAAGCTACTGTGGCTCACTCTTTATGTAGGTACCTATATCTTTATTTTGTCTCAATAGACCTATTCTTTGTCATCTCTTTCAGTTAGGTTTGGGTGACTATGCTGACTAATATGTCACCCTGTATGGAATATTGAGTCTACACTTTCTATATTTGTGTAGACTCTAGTGTGAACTTTGTGTGATGCTGATGTCTTATAGTAATGTGAATGTGTGATGAATGCGCAGAGCCTGACTGTTAGTTTTTAGGACTTAGTAGAGTCTCAGCGGATTTTACATAGGAAAAATCCTATCCTAAAAGGGGGGTGCTGTAACATGGTCTTAAAAAAAATAAGTTCTACTTACTATTAAGTCATACTTAAGCATACAGATTATAGTAAAACTTCGTATTTCATTTGACAAGATTACTGGCTGACTAGCCTTCTGAAAAGCAAAGGTTCAGAATTCAAGCCTGGAATTTCGTCTGGTAGCTCTTCGATTGTTTTTGACGCATTCCTTCTTTGAGCTCTGAATAGCTAAGACGTATCCTCTATGTCAGTTTATTTTTACCTCCTCATTATGCCATTGTTGCAGCGATGGGCTAGTCCTACTACAATCTGTATGCTTAAGTATGACTTAAAAGTAAGTAGAACATAATTTTAAGCAGACCATGTTTAAAATTAAGTTCTACTTACTAAGAAGTCATACTTAAGCATACAGATTGTAGTAAAACTTCGTATTTCATTTGACAAGATTACTGGCTGACAAGCCTTCTCAAAGCAAAGGTTCAGAATTCAAGCCTGGAATTTCGTCTGGTAGCTCTTCGATAGTTTTTGACGCATTCCTTCCTTGAGCTCTGAATAGCTAAGACGTATCCTCTACGTCAGTTTATTTTTACCTCCTCATTATGCCATAGTTGCAGCGATGGGCTAGTCCCTTATAATTGTTATTATACATAATTGTGATAATAACTTGTGTTGTGTAAATAGAAGGCCTTTATTTGATGTGCTGTAATTAATTGCTGACCCCACGCTTGGGTATGTAAACATTTGTATGATTCGTAGCCTTTTCTGATTTTCTGTGTATATAATTTAGTAAATGTCTCGTGTATCTCCATCCCTACTGCTACAACACCGTCTGCAATGCCCCCGATAGCTAGGTTCCTATAAGGCTCTCCTACCTCGGCGAGCCTGTCGGAGCATTGCAGACAACCCTGGATCCTGAATTCTTTTCCGTTCCTCACGCTGTGTCCTCCGCATGGTTCCATCTGTGCCTCCGCCTACCTACCCTCCTGCTCACACCACTGGACCTGAGACCCCTCTGCTGAACCGGACTCCTCACGGCCCTCTATTGGCCGTTGTGTGCTGCCGCTCCTGCTGCCGGACCTCACCAGGGGGGAGTCACAGCCTAAACTCGCAAAGTCCGTCTAACGAGTTTAACCAAGACCTTGCTCTGTTTGCCCTTAAATAAAACCTTGTAAATATTGTAAACGCTCTTTTCATAGATAGGTAACCCATAACCGTTTCAACATAAGTATATATATTTTGTATTAGTTAAGCATAAGCAATTTTTCAAAGAAACCAAAAAATAAATCTGTGGGAGTTTGTACGCCCTTCTTCTTCCACAGTGGTCCAATGTAGAGAAGTGGCAAAAAATTACGATTGGTAAGCATATGTAAATATCTACAGAAAGACATTTGGAATTTTGGAATAGACAGCAGGCTGTGGTTGTTGAGCGACGTAATTCAAACTTCATAAACATACCATCTGGGGTGCCACAGGGTTCTCATTGTGGTCCTCTTTTCTATAATGCCTATCTCTATGACATATACAGAGTATTTCATGAATGTAGGTTTTTGTTACATGCCGATGATAAAAAGATTTTCCTTGATGTGACCAGTAATATTGATTGTGCTAGGCTGCAAACCGACCTCGGCCACCTTAGTGAATATTATAAACAGAACAGAATTTCTGTAAACTCTAGCAAATGTGTCCAAATATCCTTTACCAGACGTAAAGAGCCTATTGTATATAATTACAATATTAATAACCATCCACTCACTCGCGTTGACTCGTTCCGAGATTTGGGTGTCATACTCGATAGCAAACTGACATTTCAAATGCACATTGAGAACATCTTGGGCCGCGCGTTTCGAGGTCTCGGTTTTGTCATTCGCATCTGCAAAGCGTTCAGCGACCTGGGATGCATAAAGCAGGTTTATTGTGCGTATGTTAGGAGTATCTTAGAATATGCATCATGTATTTGGTCCCCAAACTATATTACATACATCCAACGTATTGAGCGTATTCAATCCAAATTTTTGAAACACCTAAACTATAGATCCCATATCCAGGGTCGCTCGTACGAGGAGTCCTGTCAGCATCATCACCTCGCCACTCTCGAAGATCGCAGAGAATTATTGGATATGATGGTGCTCCACGACATCCTATCTGGTCATCTCGATAGATGATGAGGGAAACAAGTGATTTTACACACACACACGCGCCTTTACATATATTACATACTTTCATTCATTAATGTAATTATTATTCTTATTTTTTACTCACTTTTAATTCTATAAGTAGGTAATTTTTTTTCTTGGGTTAGTTTCTTTGTTCTTATTGCTAGAAACTATTGTTTTTCTTCTACTTTTTTCTGTATCTTCTGTGGATATCTGTAATTGGATTTATTATTGTATTGTTTAATATTGTAACTTATCCATATTATTTGATGTTGATGTCCCAAATATAATAAAATAAAAATAATAAAATAAAATTGTGTTTGCATCGAGGGGATTTTTTGATTGACTGGCAAAGTCCCCTTTATCCTTTGTATTAGGTTGAACATGTAAGAACTACAAAAATACTTAAAGCATAAAAAGTATTTTTTGCTGTGCGATTAAATATAGCCATTTATATCTAACAACACACTAACTATGTGGATAATCAGAATCTGTCTCAATCGAACTTTCTTGCTAGGATCGCGAACTCTTGAAAATCTGATTAACCGTTCTTTGTAGTTATTAAGTTAAGTTTGCATTGAGGGGATTATTAATTACATAATAAACATTTGATTGGAATGAATTTTCATTATTATAAGTTATGGGCCCCGAAGAATAATAGGTGCAAGTGGTTCAAATAAAGTTGGCTTTTGTTTTTTAGTTAATAAAGTCATTGTTAGATTTACAATCAGATACCTACCAGATAATCACTTATTTATTTTATTTTGCGGGAAAATTCTGAGGTCAATATGTCAGTATTTTTGTTGAAGTTTGGAGATATTTTGATAAAAAACGGGGACTATTTGTTAGCGTATTATAAATACATGCCATAATAAACAAGGTGACATTTAATTAGTTGGCCATATTTTGGGGAATGATAGTAGATACCCATAATTATGAACCACTTTACCCAAGAAATAAATGGTCACAAACGAAAAAAATATAGGCCCCCAGTTTCCGAAAGAGTGGTCAAATGTAACAAGCGGTTAATCGATCATTTATTCAAAATAGCGGCATGTGATTAGCTGAAAAGCGTTTAACAAGAGTTTAACGCATTGACAGCCAGACCACCCAGCAACTATTGCTCAAACGTCACATCCTATTTAGGAACGCTCGGTGCCCCGAACAGTGTTAGAGTTGTTCAAAAGTTACCAATGCTCAGTGCCGTTGAACGCCTATGCTTGTTCGTATTAACCAGCGCTAGGTGCCGAGAACACGTCATTCGTAGAAAAGCGAATCCCGACTCAGGGTGCCGCTCGACACCCAGAGTTGTCCGGGTTGTTCTTTGTTCATACCAAAAAATGACAAACGTCATCCCATGAAAAGACGTCAGTTTGACAGACAGTCACACCGGGCCGTTCAGTAACTACAACTGTCATCGGGCGACTATCGCCCGGCGATAATCACCCCTGGGTCGTGTTCAGTAACTACGCACCGAGTGTGATTGTCGCCCGGCGATAGTCACCCGATGACAGTTCCCCATACAAATCTATGATCGCACTGACTTTCTGAACGGGCCGGTGCGTCGGCGGGCGTGAGCGGGCGATGTAACTGAACGCACGGCTGGTGGTGCGTAGTTACTGGGGTGCGTTCAGTTATATCGCCCGCTCACGCCCGCCGACGCACCAGGCCGTTCAGAAAGTCAGTGCGATCATAGATTTGTATGGGAATTTACAGAATGTAACATTGTGAGTCGTGAACATGATGGTAACATGAGAGGGTCAAAAGTAACGTAAAGTATTACAAAAGTAAACTTCTGGCATTTGACCAAGTCTGCATATCGCACCACACAAACCAATGATGTGTGTAAAACGAGATCGCGCGCCTGCAAGGAGCTAGTTCTATTTAGGAGACCATAAGTCCAAGTCCCTTCTGTCTATCGTACAACTTGATATTCTGTTCTGTGGTTATTAGTCTGTGATGATCATGCTCAAATGCAAGAAGACAAGAATATGTATGTGTGTGTGTGTGTGTGTGAAGCGGCCTATTACATGTATGTAATATGTATAATAGCCAGGCAGGTAGAACCACGGCCGGCGTAGAACTTTATTTTCATAAAAAATTCAGAACAAACTGGTGTGGTGGTCGAAATGGGAATAAACCATGTAATAGATCAGATCCATTGTTCAACTATAAGTGACCGGGGCTTCCAGTCAAAGTATGGTTGACAACTAGAGTGTATACAGAGGCATTGAATGTGTTAACAAGTTGTCTGTCACAGCAAACTTTCCTTTCAGAAACCGAGAGTAAGTCTCCCATAGTAACTTGTAATCAGCTGATCGGGTCAATGTACTGAGGGATGATTTTTTTTTCATGTTTCTTTTGGAAAGTAGTTCATATTGGTGAGTACCTGCTAAGTATCATTCATATAAATCATTATAATAATAATAACTATACTGTCTTCGTCTTCGAGATTTATTCTTTGGCCATGTAGTTGTCTGCTACGCTTGAACCATTCACTCAAGTTTTTGAAGTTGGGACGAGAAAGAGAAAAATATATCTTCCCTCCTTGTCGCACCCTACCTCGACCGGTGCCGCACAGTAATTCGTCCCATACAAGCTAGCCGACTGTAAGTCACATTCGATTTGAGGTATTTAACTAATATCTAGTCATTGCCAATTAACTAATAGCTAGAATGATGAATTTTATGTCGCCCTTTGTGTTCGCATCTATTGTTACTAATGACTTCAAGTGGACATGTAAGTAAATGCTTTACACCCCAAAAAATTTCTCTTGCATTACAACTTACAAGTGTTATTGAGTTATAAAAAATGGGTGATAATCTTGAAGGTATCTGCTCTATAATTATATTTTTTTATTGGTAGATATGGTCATTTCATTGTTTTCGAATTAATTCCTAAAGTTAAGTCCAAACATGTCGAAAAAATAACTATAACATTGACTTTCATTAGAGTTGATTTTTATGTGCCCCACTCTGCCCACCCTGGAATCTATCTTAAAATGATCATGTTGTTTCATAGATCCCTATCTGACCGGGAAAGAACATAACCGAGAGGGAAGGCAAAATAAAAAACATATAAATAATTTTAACCCAAAGACATGCTGCTGGAATTGCGGAAAAGCAGCCATTACAAAACAGAATGTCGGAGCCGAAGGGTGCAGGTTCTGCAGTTCTTTTCCAGCAAAATATAACAAGTTGAATTTTTTTTAGAAAAGCATAAATGTTATGTTGTTTGTTTGATAGAACATTGGCAAAAATATTACCAAATGTTATTAAATTATGTAAATAATGTTATTGACAGTTCTTTCAACCGACAGTTCGCTATTCGCGGAGGTTCTTTAATAATTATAAGAAAAATATTAAATTCAAAGAACGAAAAGACATTGATAAACTGTCGATTGAATTATCTTGTGTTGAGTTGGACAGTTGAATGTTATAGTATGTTTATTGGCCACCCAATTCTGAAAACTACTTTTGAATTAGCATCGATATAAATACTAAGGATAGGCCTTCCCTTACTAAATTTCTTACCATTTTGAGGCTAAGAAAAATAGCGCCCCTGTCGGAATTCGTCGGAACCAAGACAGTACGAAAAATTGTAATGGCGTCACGGTCGCTCACGTTCCGATTTGTGGTGTATAGACACAATATTAGGAAAGTTGATCTACGGATAACTCTCAAATACCCGGTGACTTTTAATCGGTGATTAGGAGTAGAAATAAAATATATCTAGCTAAAATTTTACTCAAGGGGCGAGGTCTCACGCAATTAGCTCATGTTTAATTAATAAAAAGTTGAAACATAATTAAATAGGCATAAGAATTTTTTTCTTTGCCGTTAAATTATGAAAGAGGATGTAAGCTCACAGATACACATTAGTAGCGTGACTTGGAATTTAAGATCTTGATTTTGATACCTACTTACCTACCTAATCATAGAAAAAGTTATGAATTAGTTAGGGGGGGGGGGGTAACCAAATGACATTACGAATAGTAATCTAATGACATTACGAATAGTAATCTTGACATTACGAATAGAAAAATAACCAAATCGGATCGTTTTTCAAATATAGGAAGCGGGCAGTTTCACTGTGCGTCGCGCGTCGCTACAAAGTTACGTCAGTCGAATGGTTGATTTTCGTTTAAGGATTTTTTCGAGAACAAATATTTTATAGATAATCAATTTAAAGCCAATAGTAATTGAAAATATAATATTTACTTGTGATACGACACTCCCTGTTTTTGTGTTTTGCGATTTGGGTATGATTTACACCTTTTTACGTCGCAGGTCACCATTTTTGTTTTTGCTGCCGATATGTCAATCGGCTGTCACCGTCCAAGCGCGACTGATTGCAAACAGTCCAATTTTCCCGATTTTGTATTGTTTTTGTAGCGACACTTTCAAGCGCTCCGTGCCCTGTCCCTACTATTCAAGTCTGTGTGAATTAGTGATGGAAGATTTTCCAAAAAACAACAAGATAGCACGTCTTTTTTGACATCTCCCAATAAATATCCCGTAAAATAGAGAAAATTAATCAATTTAACAAGTGATTGTTCGCATCAAGTACACGAGGTGTTATTGCAGCTCTACGTATGTGGATGGCTTTTAAGAAGCCCCCGATCAACTTTTGTTGGCACTCAGACATCAACAAGATTTTGACGCATATGTTTGGAAAGCCATTTTTGACCTGCCGAAGGTAACCAACGGCGACCGTAATTTTCAGTAAACTCTATTGGGGAAGCAGCCTCGTCTCCTTGGAAACACCGAGCAACGCATGCGCCGTCACTTTTTGGGCTCCAGTGACATACATTTGATTTGTTTATTTTTATTGAGTAACATTTGTGTAGTCCTTAGACTATTTACTCTATAGATGGAGTATCACTTTCGCAATTGCGGCGAAAAATAAGGCGCACAACAGTGGACCGCCATTCAAACAGTCTGCCTTGAGCTGACATTGGAGACGCACGCGTTGTACAGTTTCACAGGTCATCAAAATTTGATAAAAATTGCCTTGCTATGCGATTAAAGTATGTAGAAATTACAAAGGACGAATAAAAGCAAATCACAAGCCATCATTTCAACGGGAAGTCAACCTAAATTCGTTGTATTTCGTAAAACATTAAGTAAATTTCTTGTTGATTTCACATGATTCACACTTTACGTTTTATAAGTGTTGCCAGTTTTTCAATGAAAAATTTCCCCACAAATTACAACTATGCTCGCACCAAAGTGCTTTTGAACATGAGGTGAGAACTAAAACACAATAATGTAATAAATGATGTATATGTTACGGCTAAAGCTAGGTGTGTATCTAAATTTAAGTTTAGCCGGCTAGTCTTAAGATTAATTTCGAGCGTCGGCTAATGTCCGAAATAATGTTCATTGCGATAAATGATTTCAACATTAGTCGGCTAAACTGCAGTTTAGCCTCGACGCTGTTGAGGCTAAAGATGGGTGGAAAATATGGTTGACATTAGCTTAAGTTAACTAAACATAAGTTTATTTTTTCAGTATACCTAGGCTAATGTTGAAAAATTACCGTCTTAATCTGGAATAAGTGATGATGTGGGATGTAGCCGTAAACACTGCGGTAGCTTAGGTGAAGGATAAAGGGGGTGAGCAAAGCGAAGCCCCCTTTATCCTTCGTGTTAGGTTGAACATGTAAAAACAACAAAAACTACTTATACTCGTCTTACTATAGTTTTTCTTTACTCTTCACCTAAGCTACCGCAGTGTTTTGCCCTGATATTAGAAATAGCTTTCATATCTGAATAAAATTACCCCGCTCCGCTCCCCGCAGTCGCACGAATACTTCGTTTTTAACATTGGCTAACTAAAGCCAAACATTAACCGAAACGCATCGGCTAATGTGCAATCTAGCAGATTAAAGATGACATCCGTTATCACAAACGAACATGACTTCGGACATTAACCGAGGCTCGAAATTAATCTTAAGACTAGCCATTTTTATTATTTTGAAGTCTGATTTCACATCTCTTACTGCATTTCCAATTAAAAGATGGGCCTGAAAAACCCTGCGCATGGAAGGCGGGGTCTTTTTTGACGCTACCTATTTCAAAAAGGATTAAACAAATACTCAGTCATTTTCTTTTCAGTCTAATTTGTTTACCAGTCGCTATATGAATTATTTTATTACTTGATAATATTATACATTATGTAGTGCCTATGAATATTACAAATTATGTAGTTCCAAATTAGTCATACCATACCATTAGCTACACGAAAGATAAATATTTAAGTTAAATCTGTGAAGATAAAAAATATTTAGTTGCATACTTAACCGAAATTCAGCTAACATTTATGGTTAAAATGAGTTTAGTTTATTTACCAAGTTTATTTATTTAGGTTATACTGCAGAATAAATGATCGAAGGTAATTCACCAACTTGTAGATAGATAGATAGATAGATAAACGTTTATTGCATCAAAGCAGCACACATACAAATTAAAAGTGATACGGAGGTGCAACTATAAAATAACTTAAATGAAAGCAAAGTTATGAAAAAAAAACTCATAACATTATTACTAAAACAATAAAACAAAAAGAAGAATATAGGTCGGTATGTAGGCGCGCTGCATTGACGCGAAAAGGTCAAAGCTCAGTGTTTATTGCTCGTTAAGAGCAGCACTGGTTTTCAGCCCTCACCTAGGAGTACTTGTACAGTTTCCCTACTTTTTCCGGTAGTATTGCTTTTGTGGCAACATTTGACACGCACACAGATTAACAGGTCGCGAGCGTTCCAACATGTCGACACGCACACTAGCCTGCTAAAGTTGGCCTGTTTTCACCGCTGTCATTCAGTACTAACGCGGTATCTAGTGTTTGTATAATCTAAGGTGTAGTCTTATAAATTTTTAGCTAAGTATTTTATAAATCATCTATTACGTCCATGTCTCTAGAATAGTGCATCGACTATCGGCATTTTTTTATAATGTGTTATTATTGTGAGAGTGTATTCTGTGTTTAGTGTAGTGTATTTGTATTTCTTATTGCAAATGCAGCCCGCGACCCAAACACTGAGTCCCCACTGCCCTAATTCATCACGCACCTTCAGTGCTCACGGTCTTAAAGTACACATAGGTAGGTCGTATTCACAAAAACGGGTCCCGCTTGGCCTTGACTCCACCTCCACAACTGACACCACACCAATTTCAACCGGATATCCATCGTTGTCCAGTTTTGGATGACCTGGCTACCCTGAAACAATCTGTGCATGTGTTGCGTCACATACCTAAGGGCGCACGGAACTTGGCAGCAGGTAGATTGAGCAACCTTATCGAGACATGCATTTATAGTAACGATACAGATGACTGGTTCGCTTTGCTTTCGTTTTCCTATTCTGCACTGAAAGCGCCAGAAGTCACAGGCACGGGCAGCCTCACTTCAAAAGTTAAGCACAATATTGATTCGGCCTGTGTTATTGACTCTCTTTTTCTAGACGCAGAGTCAGCAGCCGTAAGGTCACCCTCAACTCTGAGAGCTATTGAACGAAAAGTTTTGAGGGTGATTTCAGGGGCGCAGTACGTATGCTAATGTCACATGATGGAGTAGCACCATCGAGTCCAGAAACTCTTGCTTTCCTGCAGGCAAAGCACCCGTCTTCTTCTCGCCAACTTACTCTCCCACCAGAGCCCGACAGATCTATTCCTGCTTATACTGCCAAGCTGGAAGATGTAGTCCTGGCTCTTAGTTCCTTCAACAGTGGGTCTGCATCTGGTTTGGACGGTATCCGTGCAGCACATCTGAAGGAACTTACTTCGGGCTCTGCTGGTGACAACGGTCCCCGCCTGCTTGAGTGGTTGACGAAACTATGTAATTTTTTACTTAGTGGTCAACTGAACCCCGTGGTTTGCCCTTTCATTTACGGTGCGTCGTTATGTGCACTTACAAAAAAGACGGTGGTGTAAGACCAATAACTATTGGCAGCACATTTCGCCGCTTAACGGCCAAACTTGGGTGCCGAGCTGTACGAGAGGTCATGGCTGCTTATCTTCAACCATATCAGTTAGGATTTGGTACTAGAATAGGTTGTGAGGCTGCCATCCATGCTACTCGAACTTTCTCTATGGATCCCAAAAATACAGATTGCGACATTTTAAAATTAGACATCAAAAACGCATTCAACTCTGTAGAGCGTGATATTCTTCTGGGCGAAGTAAGGGAGAAAGTGCCTTGCCTCTTTCCTTACCTCTTTCAGGTCTACTCGTTGCCATTAAACCTGTATTTTAACGAATCTCTCATTCTTTCCCAGGTTGGTGCAAAGCAGGGTGATCCACTGGGCCCTTTAATTTTCTGCCTGGCCATACAAAAGGTCATCTCTAAGCTTAAATCCCCGCTGAACATCTGGTACCTAGATGACGGTGCACTTGGGGGTACCCCGAAGGAAGTTAAGCAGGATCTGACCACGCTTATTCCACACTTCCGGGAAATAGGGTTAGAGATCAACACCAGTAAATGCGAGATTTTCCCCTGCGGCGCTGATTCCGTTCCTTCCTTTGCTTTATTCAGTGCCGTGCTTCCCGGGCTCAAAGAGCTTACAACCCACACCTTCAACCTCTTGGGTTCTCCCATTTTCCTTAAAGCTATCCCTGAAGCCTTCGAGGCGAGAAGGCAACTTGTCCTGTTTGCTAGGGAGAGCTTGAAGCTGCTGTCAGCTTCAACCTTCCTTATTTTACTACGTATCTGTTTTGCCGTTTCTAAGCTCACATATTTTTTACGCACGGTACCGACATGGCTTCACCCGGTGCAAACTGACGCTTTTGATTGTGTGTTGAAGGAGGTAGTGGAGTGCCTGTTGAATGTCTCCCTCAATTCGGACCAATGGGACCAAGCTTCCTTACCCATACGGAATGGTGGATTGGGATTAAGGCGCGCACGTGATGTGAGTCTTCCAGCTTTCCTGGCATCGGCGGACGGGGTCTTGGACATTGTCACTAAGATTATTTCCTCAGATGGTGACAAGGCAACCATACCTTATGTGGTCGATGCTTTGGCGGCCTGGACAACTCTTAACTCGGGTGCGTCTGTGCCTGAAAAATTGGGCAGCCAACGGTTATGGAATGACGCAGGGACGAAGCGTAATTCGGACGGCCTGATGGAGAGCGCAGTTGGAGTAGACAGGGCAAGGCTTATGGCGGTATCAAGACCAGAATCTGGGGCGTGGCTACACGCTCTCCCTTCTCCGCATTTGGGTACTCTCCTAGACAATGACTCGCTACGGGTGGCCGTGGCTCTTCGCTTGGGCTGTAACGTATGTGAACCTCACATATGCATCTGCGGCGCTACGGAGGAGAGTAGCGGTCATCTCGCATTGAGTTGTTGTCGTTGTGCGGGAAGGTTTCCACGTCACCATGCCCTTGATGACATTGTCCGGAGGGCGCTCGTGTCAGCGAATGTGCCATGTATGTTGGAGCCCCTGGGCTTTGCCGATCTGACGGAAAAAGGCCCGACGGAATAACCTTGGTGCCCTGGCAAAAAGGCACATGACTCCTCTGAGACGCTACATGTGTCAGCACTTTTGCGGCTTCGCACATTAGTTGTACCATGCGGGCGCCTGGAGC
Organism: Argyresthia goedartella; assembly: GCA_949825045.1. Lineage (NCBI taxonomy): Eukaryota > Metazoa > Arthropoda > Insecta > Lepidoptera > Argyresthiidae > Argyresthia > Argyresthia goedartella. The sequence continues at coordinate 16,203,983 of OX463806.1, forward strand.
TGCAGCTGAGCTGGCGGCAGTGCGGAAGAGGGACAAGTACTCGGGCCTCTCAAATTATTTATTCGTCGCTCTTGCGGTGGAGGTTTCTGGGTAACCAAAACCTTTTTTAGGGAAGTGGGGCGCCGCTTACAAGAGAGAGGTCTTGAGCCTCGCTCCGGGTCATTTCTGGTGAAAAGGTTAGCCATAGCTATTCAGCGTGGCAATGCGGCGAGTGCTATGGGCACATTTGCACCTGGAGTGGCGCGGGGCGGGTTATTCGATACTTAGTTTTTAATTTGACTCAGGTGGTAGTAAATTTTAGTTCATAATTTCTAGTGTTAATTGTATGGCTATTTGAAAGATATTTGCTATTTAGATGTTCCAAAATTAGTAATTACTAAAACAAAGAAAAATATTATAGTTGTTTGAGACTTTAATATAGACATTCTAGAAGATGATTTCAGGTTAGGCTAGGTTTATTTTTTTCTTTTTAAAAGTATAAATTACAATTCTGAAGACTCTTGTTGTCCGTACCCTTTTTAAGATTGTTCATTTTATATCGTTAGATGCATTTTTAATTTGCTATATGTATCTTCGCAGAGTTACAGAAGACTTATTATATAAATAATATAATAAATTCCTTAACATTTTTTCTATTATAAATGTATCGATATTATAATTAGATATATAAATATATATAGTATTTTATTACTATTATTATTATTATTTATAATTATTATAATTATATGTTTGTGTTTTTTCATGCCGTGATAGTTATGTTACAGTCCGTCACTGGTCATGGTTCGGGCATTGTCGGAAGAGGGAGCTTCGGTCTTTTGTCCCCTGTTGCTGATTTACACTAGCGCCTCCTCCATGACAGCCGTATCTCGGTTCCGAATTGCCATCTTAAGTTTGTGCTACAGAATTGGCTTTGTGCTTGCTGTTTTAGCTCTTTCACGAAACCAATTATCGCTTCTCCACTGTCGTCAGTGGAGATGCGATAGGTGGTTCCTAGATTTCGAAAAAATAAATATGGCAGAGGGTCGATGTGCCAACTTCCAGCCAAAAAAGTATGAACCCTTTGGCTTACCCATAAAAATATATGATATTAATACATATGGTTCAAAAAAGTTATAAATGATTCGTTTTATTACAGTAAACTGAAAAGTCATGTTCTTAAGTACAGAAAATGAACTATCATTTACTTACAAAAGTAAAGTGCCTAAATTTTACTTTTTGGAATGATCATAATTATATGGGTGAGACAGATTGGTATGGTCTCTTAGGGAAAAATTAATCTAAACATAATACGTTAAGATAAAGAAGACCCCATACAAGAGACGCCTTTTTTTCGTTTTGTCATGTACGGTGGTACGAAACCCTTCTTGGGTGATTTATAATTATAATTGAGAATAACACCATATCTTTGTGAATTACCTAATTTCTTTCTTAATCTCTACACGCTCACTCAATACCGTTACATTACTTCACGACCCAGAGAAAGCGGCAATAACACTAGCAGCGTGTAATGGGCATGGTAATGTAGCGCAGCTGCACTGTTCCGTTTTATTGTAAAACAAAGCTTTAAATATTGCAATACAGACCGCGCCGCGCGAGGGTGGACTTAGGTAGGTAAAGCATTTAATCATATTGGACCAGCATAAAGTAAGCGTCTGTTCAGATGAGTGTTTTTGCGCGTTCTTGGTCACATATTCTGACCAAGATATCTACGTGAAACCTTCATATCTCTATTCCAGGATTGATGGCCAGTGGGACAAGAGGGGATAGCGGAGAGGGTGACGTCCCGCACACCTCTCATACGTCAACCGCAAAAGCCCTCAACCACGGAACTGTAAAATTGTGACATTGAACAGAATAGTGTATTATTGTAGAGGCTGGAAAGTCAGCAATAGATGAACGAGGAGACTCTAAGAGCCGAGTTCATCTATTGATCTGGCCGATACATTATACTTACATAACGATTTTCAAGTATCAAAATAAATTCTCATAATAAATTTTCTTACGACCGACTTCACAGCTTCTTGTAATTCGGTAGGCGTCAACTCATTCATTCAATCTACTATCACTGGATGAATCGATTGTACCTATAGATCAAACTTTGGTTTCTTAACTTGTCATAAAAAATAGCGCATTGAAAATTCCATACAATACAATCTTCACAGTCACGCGCCTATTTTTGCTTTCTTTAATAATTTTTAGGGCTCGGAACGGGGAGGCCTTTTTCCAGCTGTGGGACACTAGTAGATACTAGCTAGGTACGTAAAAAATAATAATTTAGCAACAAGACCGTTCTTAGTGGCCAGTCATTCTAATCATACTCTGAGCGCAAGTTGCGTTCGAGTGGTCGAAACAAGTGAATATTTTCTGGCCTGTTCAAACTAGGCAGAAATCATTTTCCGACTGCTGAGCTAAAAACGTCGCATGATTTTGCGTTCTCAGGCGCAAAAATTATATTCCTAAATCGTACGAAAAGGCTTTTTATGAACCGAGAAGATTACGGCACGAGCCGAAGGCGATAGAAATATAAGCCTTTGCCAACTAGTGGGAAATGTACTATTGTCATCCCGTATACTTAGCATGCCACGCTCGAGAATTTTACTCTGTCAAGCCCGAGATGTCTCGACTGGCATGGCGACCGCGACACAGATGGAGATGACCGAGCCTTCTCTACAACCGGAAGCATGGCGGCATTGCCGAGATGAGTTCGGCCGAGTTAGACTCTCATTTTGACATATGCGGCCTATTGGTTACTATTCTTTGTTTTGCGGCCATCACACGCCACATTTTCGTGCAGTGGAATGAAAAAAATATTTTGCAAAACTGTTCTACCCAATATCAAATGATGTACCTATCTACGAATAGAAAAAGAGATGGATGATTTTATCATAGAAGTCGCAGTAACTAATGACGATCGAAGATTCCTTAGGTGTTATTTAGTTAAGTTTGGTTAAGGTCTGCGGCACAGAAGTGATAACGGCTATTGTGAACAAAACCTTAGGCACAGGACAAGCGTGGGTAGTACACTCGCTTTAAATGTTCGATATCATACGGGAAAAATGTTCAGTTGCTATTTTCAGCATTTTCAATTTAGGAATTTACTCAAAAATGCTTACAATTTGTTCAATATTTTGACAACCTTTGAGCAGAGTCGACCTTGCCTCGCTACTTGAAAAGGCGCCAGCAAAGTTTATTGGAAATTCATAGCTGGTGAGTTTTAGTCACTAACAATTTTCTGTGAATATCTATTATTGTGGAGATTTGTTTCAAAAATGGTCAAGTGCAAAAAATCTTTTTCTCAAACATGCAATGAACAGGCATGAAAGTATCACGTTTCGAGCCGCGCAACTCGAGAGAACTCAATTGAATTTGTTTTTTGAATGGTGTTTTTTTATTTCATTGCATATGTTTGGGAAAAGCATTATACATGCCTCCGGCCGTGAATAGAGCTTCCTAACGTCGGCCGTTTATACCTAAATACATAGCCGGAAAGCCCTTATTTCCCAGCGTCTGCAGTTATGTAGTATTATTCAAAATTTAAATTAAATTAACTGTGTACGGCCAGGCCGCCTAGAAAAAAAAACGCGGGGAGGAAACAAACACGCCGACTTTTTTATTTTTGTTTTCTTAGTGTGTTTCATCAAAATTCTTGATAAATTTTTAATTTACTCGCATTGTTTGAGTAAAGCACTATATAATACAAGCCTTGGTCCGTAGTGCACTCCACTGCTGATTGATTATACTGCGATTTATAAGTAGATTTTTGTTTAGGGCGTTTATTTGATCATTATACTTTTGATATTTACATTTATACTTATATAGACATGTGCGATTTTATTTTTACTTATTTAGAAAATTATTGGGCTTTAAAAGACTCGTCTGGGCCTTTCAACACTACTGTAGTCTAATAAGGCCCTTAAGTGTTTGATAATGTTAGTACTCAATATAGAAATATTCGATATTTACTATGAATTCTGTTTTTATTTAATTTTTACCTCATAGCCCTAAAAAATGTTGCCGTCGCACTGTCTCTCGCTCGAAAGAAGGCGGCGCTAGTATAACCTTTAAGCGGCACTTATTTTGATCAGCAGTCAGTTCATGTGGTCATTAGGCTTAGAGGCCGATAGCTGAAAACGAATTATTCAAAATTCATAAGAATCGTGCACTTTCTGCTAAGTTTCTGAAATATGGTATGGTCTCCAGTATGGATGCCATCTGTTTGGTTTTTTTTAATAGACGGGCTTCTATTAGGTACGTAAACTATGTTATATAACTATATTATTTGATAGAATTATTTCCTAATGCCTCATTTGTGTTTCAAGATCAAAATATTTCATCAATCAAATAGGTCCTGCCTGCTGTTGGTTAAAACCAGTAACATTTCAATTTCATAGACATTCGCACCCTCACCTTTGTACTTCTGAATCCCGCCGCAGGCAGGACTTGCTAATGATCCACGGATCCTTGGATATTACCCTAACGATTGTTCTTAGTAAACTTTTTAGGCCACAACTGTTTATTTCCCACATTAAATCCTCGGCTAATCGTATTAAAATAAAAATAGCAGCTCGGAAAGGAAAGTTATATAAGTTACTCGGAAGTAGGCAGAGGGTATTTTTGGTAAGTAGGCACTTACACGTAACGCCAATTTTGTTGGCCTCGAATGCCGACTGGAGGGGATAGTCGTGCATACAAGAGAGAAGCATGCATGGGCGAGAGAGAGCGGTGACAACTAGTTCAGAGGCCATGAAACCTGGTGTGGGCTGTACTGTATGTAAGTACCTATTTTAACCCTCTAGTTCCCAGAGTGTCACCTGTACTGTACGTTCCATTTTATCTGACGAATATAAGAGAGTTTCTTTTATTTTTATCACATTTTCATATAGTAATAAATGAAAATATGTAATTAAAGGCACCATGCGGCACGTTAGTTCGAGCGAGATAGACTTAGAGAAATTACTTATAGCCCAAAGCCCCAAATTTTGTTGTCCCGACAATAGTACTATCGCTACTGTGACTTTTCGATACAACTTAATATTGTTAGAAGGGGGTCATACAGTCAAGGTCTTGTTAGGATCGGGTCCAAATCGTCTAAGTTGCAAGCGCACACATTCCCTTTTCACGTGGCCAGCACAAGTATGCAATGAGATATGTGTTAAGAAGGGCGGCGCGAGCCACTCCGGTAATTTAAAATGGCTACCAAGTCAAGTAGCGACTAGCCGATAAGGACAGTTATAGGGGGCAGCAGACGCTATCTAACAGGACAAATCCAAACTACACCTTCATTCCGACTTTATCTCACTATGCGACCAACTCAACAAGATGTGCTAAGAAGGACAACGCAAGCCGCCCAGGAAATCAATTTTACATGGCTAGCCAATCGAGTAATGTGCAACCAACTGGATTTGTAACAGGGGCGGCACAAGACGCCCCCTAAAATACAGATGACTAGCAAATCGAGCAATGGGCTATAACATCGGTTTTGAGCTAGCACCGCCCCGCTCACGTGGCTAGCAAGTCGAGTAGGGAGCACCTGATAAGATCAGTTATGAGGGGCGGGCCAAGCCACTCGTTAAATTGGAGCTTCGACCAAATGAGTGTATTGCTACACTGGCATCATAATTTCGTAGTGTTAAAAATAGTAGTTAACCGATTTCTGACTGTGGTGTAGTTTTAAATCTGAAGAGGCATTCAAATTAGATTACATTTATCCGTTTACATTTAAGAATTTTGATGTAGGATGACTTGTCCACGCTTGCATCATGAGTAGATTTGGTTGCTCGCGAGTTATTTTTTTGTACATAGGCACGTCCGTCCATATGCCATTATACAAAGTGTTTATTTCATTCAAAGGACTTGAAAAATATCAATAGTCTGTCAGGACCCAGCCCAGGGCGAGGTCATGACCTCCAAGACCCCCCTAGGATCTGCCCTTGTCATCAATAGGCATGAGATTCAGTGGGGCTTCAATAACAACCCAGCTCTATAATTGCTGGCTGGCTGTTCCTAAGATGCAGTGCGATTTCACAAATAAACTTTTCTAATATAAAAAATATGATGCGGGAATTCGAGCCATCCATGAATTTGATTTGGTTAATTCCAGCAGTTTGCAGTTTTATTATCCGACTCGATAAATTCTAGGCCTCGGATAGTACCCATTTTGTGAGTAAAAAAATGTGCAGTTGTCAGAATGATTACTAAAATTTACTAGTTATAAAACTTGTCTACCTATACAAGAACTAACGGTAAATTACTACAGAGAAAATGGCTATTCTCACTACTTAGTGAGATGCACAATTATGGTATAATTTCAAAGAAGTTTTTAGATGTACCTTATATACTCTTACTTACTCCGACGAAATTAAGTGTTTTGATGTAAACTTGTCCATTAATTTTCCGAGAGGTTCAGTATGCAGTTCATGCGGACGGGTTCCGTTCTCCATTCCATTCAGTCCCCAAGACCTCTATTCCTTTACTCGGACTCAAAGACCCGAGTCGAATTTTCTGACCCTGTCTTGTTCTTTCTTATGTGATGGAAAGAGACAGAATTATCTGTCGATTACCGAAGAGTACCGAAAAGAAACGAGCTAGGCTTCCGCACGACCGACACCTGATTGCTACCTACAAGCTGAATCATGAGCAGATGATGTTCAGAATAATACGAATTGTTTTAGAGATTTGGGATGTTCAGGGTAGGTAAGTGTGACATACCGTTGATAAACTGCAGTGTTTCTATTAACCACCATCATATTACCAGCATAAACTAGACACTCCATTCATTATTACTACCTATAGAAAATTATTAAATTTTGCAATAGTGTCTGGAGCATATGCAATGGGTAAAAAGTATCCGAATGCGAACCTGGTGGTACTGCGCCGCGGCGCCCCGCCCGCATGTTCGTAAAGGGATAATAACTTTTCGGAATTCCCTTTTTTTAAAAAAAAAACCCTCAGTGCTTGAGTCCTTGAATCACTCCGTATATACAGCTTTCCCATTTTGTAATAAAAACAACTTCCAAAAACAAAAACAAGAGAACAAATGGGAGTCTAATTACAAACTTGTAACGGTAACTGATATGCTATCGGTAGAGAGTGAGCGCGCAAGGCGAACGCGGGGCACCGTGCGGGGAAGCGGGAACGGGGTCGCATTCCAGCGAGGTGTCGATTTGAGTCGGTCCACTAGTAGAAACCCTACGCGTTAGCTACTCGGGAAGTTTCGGCTGCTGCTCGGGCGTGCAAAAAGCACTTCGGGGTCTTGTAAATAGCTGACGCGTCTGCTATTTACGAAGCAACTTCGGGCGGTTCAAATGTTGTTTTTATTTGCATACGCTCCGCTCCGCACCACCTCGCTCCGCTCTGGTTTTGCTTCTTCTAAGTTCTAACCTCCTAACCTTAACCCGATTAAAATTTAGCCAAAATAACCGAATCTAGCCCAATTCGGCTGTTTCTGTCTTGTAAATAGCCGACGCTTTAGCCAGAGGTCGGCAACAATTTGCTATAGTAGGGCCACAAATGTTGCCAGAGAAACACTGCAGGCCGCAAGTATTTTTGTATGTACGGACATGTATTTTTAATTTTTGAAATGAAAAGCATATCTACATGTTTAATCTTATATTCGTATGAATTTAATTTTTTTTATTTCAAATTCATACGTAAACAAACTGAATTTGTAAATTGATTCAACGACTTTAAAAATATCAGCCTTAACATGGAAATTTTACTAAACCCTTTTGCAATCGATGTTCCAAACTAGGGATGCAACCGATACGATGCCGATACCGATATATCGGCGATATTTCGGGTTTGCCGATATATCGGCATCGGCGATATTTTTATGGCCGATACAACGATACTTTTTTAATTTTTCTCTTTAAAAATGTAATTTAAACGCGCGTGTTGTCGCGTCTATTTCGTTGCAAACGAGGCACGTTAAAATACAATGTAAACGCGCGTGTTGTTTCGTCTATTTTGTTGCAAACGAGGCATGAACTATGCCCGGAGAAACCCCGCGCTCTATTTATAAATAAAAATCTGATTAATGTTAATTTTAATTACTCAAACTGTATCAACCTATCTATATTATTGGTAAAAAATTGACTTGTATTTTATCTATTTAACCTTAATTTTCGAATTCAATAAGTGAATCGGTATCGGTATCGGTATCGCCGATATTTTTAAAAGCGTATCGGTATCGGTATCGTATCGGCAAAAAGGCGTATCGTTGCACCCCTATTCCAAACAATTTATAAATGAACATAGTAGATTTGCAAAGTAATAGCACAAATTGCAAGGAAAGCACTGACTTGGTACAGTTCTTCGGAGGTCTGTAAACTTCAAAAAAATTAAAAATTTCGCTCAGCAGATAATCACATAGCAATCAAACATACTACCTACATACATAGATAATCACGTAGTACACATTTGTGTAAGCAGACTTTTTAAATTCTCAAATACCGCAAAAACAAGTATTGTCCGCGGTTAACAGATGAACGTTTAGACGCAATACTGCCTGTGTCTATGTCTAAAATTAAAGTTGACAAAAGCATTTGATTGAGCATAACTTTTCAAATATTTTACTAAGTGCTGGAAGAACAGATATTGGTCTGAATTTTGAAGGATCACCCTTGTCTCCCGACTTGAACAGAGGTATCAGTGTACTGTGGTTCATAAGGTTTCATTCTTCATCCTTTCTCCTTATTATTTTACACCATTGTGTTTGTATTTTCTGAACTCTTGGAACTCGAAAAAACAAATTATCTGGTATACTTCTAAATGTGTTATCGCACTTTGGCATGCAATATTTATAAAAAGGTTTTTAGCTTCTTCCATTGTCTCACCAAATTAAAACAGATTTGGATAACTAATCGGCACCGGCAATAAACAAATTAAACATGGAGGGTGGCGGGTGGCGTGCCATGTGACGTCTTGCGACAAATAGCGGCGTTTTATCCGCTAAAATTTACTCCGCTGTTTTAAATGTGCTATTAACAGTTAAGGTGATACGAAAAAATATGTCTATAAAAGGAATACGAATGTAAAAGAAAGTGTCAGCGTTGATTACTTCCACATAAGAAAGAAAAGACAGCGCAAACAACGCGCTCGACTCAAGCTAAAATAACATAAAAATTGTGTAAAAATAAGCTACGCTATTTGTCAAAAATATTTTCAAGGAGAGTTTACGAATACTATCCACATTTTGAATGTAATTTCGCTATGAAATTAGTCAGGATTTCAGAATTACAGGAAAAAATAAAAACAGAGAAAAATAATAATAATTTCATCCAATCGCGTTTTCCTTGAGTGAGAATCTTAATCAAATACTCAATAAACGTTAACCTAAAAATCAAATCTGTCGATGACTTTTTAGTGGAGTTTTTTTTTTCGTATCACCTTAAAATTATTCTATAAAACATTATTTTTATTATTTTATATGATATTAGGATGTAAACAGTGATTAGAAAAAGAAAAAAGAATCCACCGATATTCTCACCGGTTTACTGATTAGTATTGGCCTGGCCCCACGTCGCGTCGTCTTACACATATAAACATCCAAGCCCTGTTTTTGGGATCGAACCCGGGACCTCCAGGCAGAGCTACAACAGCTGCGCCACAGAGGTCGTCAATTGATAACAGACAGACGGACTATCAGAGCCCGGGACAGGTAACATTAAAAAAAGCTTTAAAGCTTTATACAGTTATACAATGTTTCGTCTTTAGTTAACTAAAGACGAAACATTGTATAACTGTTACTTTTAAGAAAACCGGTGCTTTATTTTGAAAATAGTAGGTAACAATAAATGAAAAGAATTCAGCATCCCATAAACTTGAAAAAAATACTTGTGTTTTAATAAGTAATGATAATAATATCTTGGACACCATTAACACACATTGATCTAGCCCCAAACTAGGATTCCCTGTATCTTGGGTTCTAGACAACGATTCACATACTTATATAGATAAATATAACACTTAGATAGATAAACAGCCATGACTAGGGTACAAACATCCGTTATCCTCAAACAAATATTTGCCCCCACCGGGACTCGAACCCGGGACCCTTGGCTTCGTAGGCAGCGTCACTGCCGACTCGGCCATTCGGGTCGTCAAAGGTCGTCAAGTGAAGACTCCCCGCGCTCAAGACTAATAAAAACTATGTAGGGTCTACTCTACTCTACTACACTACACCTAAAATATGTATAAGTTACCCCTTGCAAAAACAAACCTAACTAACGTTTATGCGATGGAGAAATGAATTCAAACCCCTTGCTAGGTAATAAAATGTGATTATTAGGAGGGTTACTATTTTAAGGTTCAGTGAGTGCGTATTATTATCAATGTTGTGTCTTCTGCTTACCTTTTTCATGCGTTGCATGTCTACACTAGCGTGTTTTCAATTAATTAAATTAACTAAAGGTAGGTTGTAAGACAAAGCTGACAAGTTTTAGGAGCTTTTAGAAACACTTTAACTTTTAATTTGATCAAATTATGTAGTTATATGTTTAATTCCTTGTTGGCCATTTACTCAGATTGAATTAAACTTTTATATCTTTATATAATAGGCCTGTTTCACAATGTCCGCACCATCCATACGTAATGGACAAATTGAGATTTTACGTACAAAATTAATGTTTTTTTCTCACATAGGCCGTATCCGGTATCGTGCAACAATTAAAGTAAATCATACAAAAACACTACACCACACCAAAATAAACCGTTGCCAATCGAAACCCATTGCATCTTCTGCATTCCCCACTTTACCCGAATGTTCTTGCACTGGCCATGAATGCCCTTCCTACTAACAACGACGGCGCGCGCATTGCACATGTGATGGCAAGCCCAGATGGGATCATAGCAAAAAGTACCACCGTGGTAGACAAACAAATATTGCGGGGAAGTACGATGACAAAAAACCGGGCAAGTGCGAGTCGGACTAACCAAGAGTTCCGTCCGCTCCAATCACGATTTAAAAAATCGTCTTTCGGATTTTTGCATTTGCTTGTGGTATAAGAACTTGCTTCGTGCCAGGTCAACGGGAAGTACAGATGTAGTGAATAATCCTTTCCTTTCGTATTTTCTCGGAAATGTTCGTTTTTGTCTCTCAGTGTAATATACGTCAAACGGGCAATTTGACATTTGACATTGATAAATAAAGTATGCGATTTATTTGATACCTACACGTAATTTAATAATACAGTAATTCATAGACACATCGGCACCATTCGGGTGTTATCGTTGTTCCGAGTTTTGCCGATAGGAAAGGATTATTCACTACATCGTACTATATAGGTTTCAATTCCGTTACGAGTATCACGCAACTTCAGCGGCATAAACCGTATATTTTAACTTCGCTGACCTAGGAGTGATAAATAAGTGAACACAGAACTCAATAATCATTTCAAATTGGTATCTCCACGCGATGAGGGTTCCTTTTTTCCTCTGTTAAGGAACCCTAAAAAAACGTATTGAAAGGGGAATTTAAATATAAAGGGGAATTTAAATATAAAGGGGAATTTATATATAAGAGTGGGTTTCTTGTGACACTAATTCATAATTCATAATTTCTTTATAGCAAAAAACAAGATATTTATAAAAATAGTGTACATAAGGCGAGCTTATCTCTAATAAGAGATCTCTTGCAGCAAACCAGGGGAAAGGTTGTTTGCTGAGCAGGGGTACACCTTTATGTTGTTCAATTTATAAAATAATAATAAATAAAATAAATTATGCAATAACTATAATAATATACTAAATACATAAAGAGCTCCGTGGTCTAATGGAGAGATCCGTGGTCTAATAGTTTTCACGCTTGCTTCTCACATACATCTTAAATACATTATACGGACGTTCTAACGGTGATGGAAAACATCGTAAGGAAACCTTCATTACTCCTTAGCTGCGGCGATGGGCTAGCCCCTTGTCACGCAAAATGGAGTATTGAATAACTGGCTCAAAGTGGGCATAATTGTGCCTCTGCCACCCCGTATGGAAACATCGTGTCGCTATGTTGTTTTTGTTTTAAATACTTATAACACGCTACAACTATTATAATTATACTAATAAATACTAACATACATACTGCATAAAATTCTAAAGAGAGGTAATGCTTCTTCACACGACTTTTAAATATATTCAGAGTAGGAATGCCCCTGATGGTGCAGGGGAGTGCTTTCCATAACCGAACAGCCCTGGGTCTAAATCCGGTTTCATAGGAGGCGAGGTTATGCTGTGGAGTTGTGAACATGGAAACTGCGTGAGATCTCCGAGGCTTGCTGGAAGACAGAAATTTAAGTGTCTCGTAGGAAGGTTGGATAGCGTGGATTCCGTAAATGTTGTAAAGGAAATTGAGGATGTGTGAATCCCGACGACGACGGATCGGCAGCCACTTCAACTCCTTGCGATGTTTTGATGTTTTGATATCTAGTGTGATATATGAATTATACCCTGTCAGTGGCCGCTTCTAGCGACTCCTTACCTATAGTACAGTCGACAGGTTGGATAAAGTGGGGTTAGGTAGAAAAAGGTCAAAATTTAATGAAACTTCGGGATATTGTTAAAGGATGGTTAATTAACATTTTCTCAAGTTTTGGACCTCGTGGACCCTGTGCAAAAAGAGGAGAGGGGGGGGGGGAAACTGCAAAAATTTCGACCTTCCTCCAGTTTTTCCTAAATAACTTTTTTCCTTTACACATTAAAGCAAATGTACTTGAATACTTTTTATAGAACGTTAAATTTTCTATAATTTTGATCACATAAACATGTTTGTATGTCAATTTTTTACCGAGATACAAGGTTTAGAAAAAAAAGGAAATTCTTAAAATTTGCTAAGTAAATGCCAAAAAAATGCTGAATTCCACCTTATTTCTTCCGTTATATCCAAATAATGATGATATGTTGTTGTAATTATGATTCCTGGTTAATAATATTTTAATAATTAATATTTATTTCCTTTTTTTCTAGGCATAAACAGTGGTTGTTGAGTACATACAGAGAATCATCAGGAAGGAATCGTTGCAGTTATTGGTTGAGTTATCTTTTGAAGAGAACCTGGTGAATCCGTGTTTGTGCGAATTCGAGTACCTTTTGGAGATGGCGTCTACATCTAGTGCATCAGACTTGTGTTTTATTTGTAAAGGAGGAGTTGAAGCAGGTGAATTAACTGTAGTGAAAGCCAGAGGAGTTGCCAGACTGTTGGAGTCCAGTGTGAAAAGAAAACTTTCGGCGGTCACAAGTTGCGAATTTCAACTTCACCAATGCGTGTTTTTTTTGTGAGGAAGCTATCACTGATGATTTTAGAGCTAAACATGCAAAGTTGCCCTTTTAAAGGCGGAATGCTCCTGTCAAAGTAAGTCTACCCGCAATGGCTAATACAATTATCAAAAAGGCAAGGATGCGTGGAGACGAGTGGGGGAAGAAAATAGGAGAACGCATCAGCCAATTGCCCAATTTTAACACTGATTTAGTCGCCGTCAATGCTGAGTATCACCAAAAGTGCCTTGCAAAGTTTTACAATCCACCTAAGGCAGCGCAGAAAAGAGGATTCCGCCCATCGCCGAGTGTTGACGAGGCTATGCACGTGATATTTTCATACATCGACGAGAATAGCGATGAATGCCAGTTTTCCATTCAGCAGCTGATGGAGCTGATTGAGGAAGACAGTCGACCACACAGCAAAACTGTGAAAAGTCGTCTTCAGACGAAATATGGAGACTAAATCATCATTTTAGAATCAAGGAGAGGGCCTATTGTCAGTATGAAGAGGGTTGGTGACAAAATCCTGTACGATAACTGGTACTGCACCGAAAGGAAAGAAGACCCAGAAGAAGAAAAACGTCGAATTGTGGAGGCAGCTGGAAAAATAATCTTGGAAGACATCCGCTCCCGAGTCTTCAACACAGCTAAATATACTTCGATTGACAACTTCTTGGGTAGCGCGCGTACTTCGGTTCCAGAGACGCTGCTTCTTCTACTCCACGTCTTGATTTTGACCAACAAACGAGGATCCTTGGACTTTTGGAAAAATAAATGCCTCGCTCTAGCTCATGCAATCATGATAGCAGTGCGCCCCAAATCTTTTCTATCCTCCATCATGACTGCTGTTTCCGTGTTTATCTACAAGAAGTTTGGCTCTAAACATCTCCTGCAATTTCTATCTTCCATGGGCTTTTCATCATCTTACGAAGAAGCCAACAGGCTAGAAGGGTCGTACGTACTGCAAGCTCAAAGTGATAAAATTGTGGAGTCTGCCGATCCATTCAGTCAGTTCATATTTGACAATGCGGATTTCAATGTTAATACTTTGGATGGACACGACACATTCCACGCCATGGGTGGAATCATGGCTGTGACTCCTCGGAAAGCTGTAGCCACCAAATCTGAAGTAGCCCGCCTGAAGATGTCGTCAGCAGCCAAAGTCATTGCTGATGCTGGTACAGTAGGTACACTTAGGTGCTCAGCAATGTGCAAGCACTGCACAGGCCACTCCTGCGAAAACGCCCCCGCAACTTATTTAAACGAGGATGATTCACCAGACACAGTCGATGAATACGACGACGGTGAGGACGTCCTTGACAGTCTGATCACTCTGGAGGACGACGAGCTGCTACAAGCAGAAGCAGCGGCTAAGAAATCCCGAAAATAACTGTCATTATTACGAATGACAATATCTACTATGATATATACATGTATATATAAGTACCTTTCAATAATAATAACTCTATTCCCTATAATATATGTCTTGTGTTCTTTACCTTAATATTGTCAATTACATAAATTTTTCCACGAAATGACTACGTCTTTTTTTTACCTGTCCTGGGATAAATATTTAGTCGGGGGGAGGGGGGATATCGATCCGAAAAGTCTATGTCAAACTAATGTCAATACCAACATGATGTTAATATGATTGGTTTTCATCGGAGAAGACAATCAGCTTTTGGAATTGGGTTGGGTGCGGGGAGAGGGGGGCGGGGGTTCCCAAAGTCGGTGATTGCAACCAAGAAGTATAATTACAACAAAATGTCATCATAATTCAGGTATAACAGAAGAACTAAGGTGGTATTCTGCATGTTTGGGCATTTCATAGTGAATTTTTAAAAGTGAATTTTTATCCCAATCTTAATATTGGTACCGAGTTGACACACAAACATGTTTGTACGGTCAAAATTGTGGGAAATTTAACGTTCTACAAAAAAGTTAAAGCTGCTTTTGTTGTAAGATGTAAGGGAAAAAAGTTATTTAAGAAAAACAAGAGGAAGGTCGAAATTTTTGTAGTTCCCCCCCCCCCCCCCCCCCTCCCCTCTTTTCGCACAGGGTCCTTGAGGTTCAAAACTTGAGAAAATGTTAATTAACCATCCCTGAATACCCTTCCGAAGTTTCATTAACTTTTGACCTTTTTCTAGCTAAAACTACCTGTCGACTGTACTACTATACTCGTCGAGTATTTCAATATGGGGTACCTTAGCTTGTCTCCACAGGTTGAGATTTTAAGACGCACCGCTGTTACAGCCGCCTCCTGTCTGATGAAGAGGTGTAGCGGCGGCAGATCCAGTATGGCTACCAAATCCGCAGTGGGTGTGGTCCAAATGCATTCCATTGCTGCCATGTAAGCGAGCCTCTGAAGTCACTGTAGTTTTGCTTCGACAGTGGATAGTTTGATTCGTGTCTATGTTGTGATAATGCTCGTATTTGCGCAGTCTTTTAAAGCATTTGTATTATGATTAAGAATTATGAGTATATAACACGAATGGTAGGTATAATTTGTGGTAGTTCTGCCTTCTTAGCTCCATAAAGCTGCGGCGACGATAGGCTAGCCACCTGGAGTACCAATTAAATTACTTGCTGAACGTGGCCACAACGTGGGCCTCTGCCACCCGCATGAATAAAGTCGTGACGCTATGTTTATAGGTACTTTAGCTGGGAACCAAAACATTAAAAAGAAAAGAAACATTGGATGAATCGCATTTTTGATCATTTGGGCAAATGACCAAAAATCCAATGTTTCTTTTCTTTTTAATATTTTGGTTCCCAGCTAAAGTACCTATAAACATAGCGTCACGACTTTATTCATGCAGATCTAATGTTTCACCCACAAAGAAATTGTATTCCGTTCACGAGTCTTTGTGGGTGATCATTATCAAATCGAAATACCAAATGTAAATAGACCGCAGGGCCAGGCCGCAGAGTAAGTAATTTTCGTTCATATGAGTGCAGGGCAGTCCACCTCAGATGGATGAAACTCTGTGCAGTCCACTTACCTTTATACGCAATGAATACCCTTCTTTTCACTTACCACTTGACGACATCTGTGGCGCAACGGTTGTGGTTCTGCCTACCCTGCGAGAGGTCCCGGGTTCGCTCCCCGGCTGGGGATAAAGAAAAAAATCCCTAGGTCTTGTATGTTTATATGTGTGTGACTTCGCTGTTTCTCGTTCCCACGACACAGGGTATGCCAGAAGCAATTTATGTGCCTGTATCTAAAAAATGTAAAATGTTAAATTTCGAAACGTCGAAAGTTCGCTCTTTTTTCACAGGAATTAATGTTTATACACACAGGACTATAAGTGTATGCCTGCGAATGTATCAAAGGAAAGAGATAATGGCACGGAATTTTCTTCTTAGTTCATATCGTATTTTCAACATAATATCGTTTTACTCCATTGGTTTGATTCAGGACATTAATAATGATAAGATAGGAGATGATATTAATAATAATATAACGTTATCTTGTAAAAAAAGTAAATTAATATTTCGATTTGTAATCCGGCTCCTAAACGATAGTTAAAAAACATATCCTTCACTGCACAGTTAGTTAGTATTTTATTCGAGATAAACACGGTGTCTGGTTTTACCCGATTTTTTCCTTCCGCCTCAGATTATTAACATTTAAATCGTCTTTCTCGTAGCAAATTAAAATAAAGAAGTTCAAGCAAAACAATGCGGCTCGACTGACGCAACGGCTTCCTCCAACTGGAGTAAATGCAAATCTGTTTACAAATTATTCCCTCTTTTATTTTATTTTTTAGCGTTCCTTCCAACGTCGATGCGGTGCGCCATTGTCTCACTGATACAGGAAACTAATTAAAAGCGATGTAGGCAACCTGCATTGTTCGTTTGTTGGCTTAAATGTTGAACCGCATATTTAATTGTTCATGATATTTACAACGGACTTGATGAAAGCCATCGAACGTTGCCGCAAAGATGAGAAGCACCTACCGGGGAACATAAGTACCACCCGAGGGTTACAGAATAACTAATGTAGCTTCCTACTTATACAGTTTTGGCCGGGCGATCAGCTGTTTTGTTTGGATAACTGAAAAATAAAATTGCTCTGATGAAATAGTTTTCATAGCGAAAGTTGTTCAGAATAATGTCCATATATATATAATAACCCAATAAATTATGACTTTCTGTTAAATGCTGTTTAAGTAAATAAGCCCTAATAAACACCATACTCGTAGAGTATACCTTAACCAAACCTCTTACAACAAATAGGGCAATCTAATTAAAACCTATAAATAAAAATCATGGTCTTAGCCGTAAAACCGATTTGATTAGTTAAGACGCTGGGTGTAAAAAAAAATGAGTAGCGCTTTGAAGATGTGCATCTTTAAAGCACTAATCTTAAAAGAGTTACTTCCCAAATCCCGAAAAAGTATATGTTATTCAATGTGTGTGTTTGAAACCATTTTAATATCCATGTGATGTGACGTGAATGATGTGTGGGCTCGAACCAGTGAGGTCATTACCAAGTAGTGGGACACCGCAAAGGCTAACAAAAACTAAAGTTATGGCTATACGAAAAAAACTAAATAGATGTTTTTCATCGAAACCTTTTTATTTCTTGGGATCTAAATATAATATTGATATGATTATTGCGTTAAAAACTAAGTGTTGAAAATATCTTAAAACAAATACCTTGAAAGAAAAAAGTAATCAGTGGTTTTGAAGAATAAATAAAAAAATATTTACAATAAAAAAGGTATTATCAAAATCGGACTAATCTGTAAAAAGTTATGCATGGTACACATAAAAAAAATATGCGTCGACTTGAAAACCTCCTCAGTTTTTTCGTCAGCAAAAAATACACCATTTTTGCACTGTTCTGCCACGGCGATTGACGTAACAGCCATGTTGCATTATGTGCTGTTATGAACTTTATTTTAATATGGCTGTGTCCAAAATGTTAGCCACAAATCGAGTTGCCCATTTTACCGATACACGCGCTCTAAAAGGGAAGCCTCAAAAGGAAGATAAAAGTTTTTCGGGTATTTGAAAGTTTATTTTGAAACCAAATACCCTACCTACTTGTAGTTTATTTCCATTAACAAGAAACAAGATTATCACAAAAAGATAGATTACCGCTAGATAATATTTCCACCACTTTATCATACACCGATTTGAAAGCTTCATTTCCCCAAGCGAAGTCCGTATGAGTCAGGTTCCTATTTTTAATATGATAATGGAGTATCGGATTCTTCAGTTTGTTGAACAACTTCTGCACATCTGGAAGTGTGGACAGGCTGTCGTTGTCAGAAGTAAACAACGCTATAGGGGCGCTGATCAAGTCTAACTGAAACTCTTTTCCATTTTTTCCATACTCCTGGAATAGCCCAGTCTTGATTCCTTGTGCATAATGCAGGATAGTATACGTAGAACCGCCTGAAGGAACATGAGCCAAAACACTTCTCTTAAAATTTGGATCCTGAAATACGGCATCAGTGCTAACACCAGTCAAAAAGTACAAAGGATTTCTGCAAAAGTCCCTGGGCCCTTTGCAATAGTTGTCTGCTAACCACAACGGCATTTTGCCGGATGGCATATATTCAGAGTGTCCCAGAATACGCCAAAGAGTTTTCGGTGGTTGCATCGATAAAGTTGCCAGCAATCGAAAGGGTCCTTCCATGTTCGAAGTAAATGCTAACGGTGCTAAAAGTATTGCTATTCTTATAAATTTGTTATAGTGAGGCTTCATTGATAGCAAATTTAAAATGGCGGTGGCGCCCATCGAATGACCTATGAAATTGATTTCTGCGGAGTCATTCTTCTGGGTGTTCACGTGATGGATCACAGCAGGCAAATCGAACTGTCCCATTTCTTGCCAGGAGAACTTCCAGAAGGCGTTGGTGAAATCGGGTTTAGATACATGTCCTCTGGAGTATATATTGCCTCTCGCATTTGCCAACCAAACATCGTACCCGGCATCAGCTAGAATGTACGGCAAAGACTTTTTTGGCCCTAGCAGCAGCCAGTCTGCGGAGCTGCCAAGTAGTCCATGGTGGAGTATCACTGTTTGATTCGCGGCTTCCGATTCGTTCTTGCTCGAACGGAGGATTCGGTGTAAAGTTAAGAAGTACCCATCTACTGTGACGACAGTATGGGCTTCTAATTTTCTTCCATGGTAGGCAGCAAGTTGTGCCGTTGTCATCATCGCAGTTCGGTCTCTATCCTTTACTGATTTATTTCTTTGTGTTTCTTCAATTACATAATTAACTGGCATTTTCAGAGTCCGGAAGTCGCCTCGATTTTTTTTCATTAACTCAGTCGTTGGTTTGGTTGTAAGTCTGTATCGTGTGGGGTTGCGATGCTCTTTTAGAAATAAACTTTTCATGGTATCTGCGAACTCAACCATTTTCATGGACAGAAAATCCAACACGGCGAATGAAGATGCGTGTTGAGTCCACACGCATATTATTGCTATGAATATGGCAGCTCCCTTCATTGTCACTAGGTTGACGAAGACTGATCTCTGTTCGAATATGTCTCACTATGTAACCTACGCTGAATTACATTTAGAGATATTGTTTTCAATCGAGAAAATACAAGTATAATAGTTATGTGTTTACATAAAAACACAATGAACTGATTACAAAGTTACACGCCATGATTTATTAATCGAATGGCAAAACATAAATACACTAACAGTTACTTGTTATTGTATTCTTATGTTAAACGATGTTGCCAAAACTTGCCTATGTTGTGAGAACACACCATAGTTTTGAACATATCCTTTGTATTTCGAAAAAAAAAACAAAAAAAAAAACAGGTCAGCCAACTTCTTATACGATTTCGCGGGAAATTAAATATCCCGGAGCCGAAGACAGAGTTTCTCGGCTCTTGCCCGGTTCTTTCGAACTTTCTTTCTTAACGACGTAAACAATTTAAATCTAATGCAATATGCAGGCTGTGCAGGGTGCGGGGCGCGGGGCCGCACCCCGCGCCCCGTACCCCTCACCGTGGGGGCCCGCCTACCTGTCCTATAAAGAATTCATCCCCCAATTCCGGGCCTCGGGCGATGAACGAACTTACCTACTCGTAGGGTACTTTCCTTACTTCATCTTAAATATCTTACACACAAGCAGCATGCGCGTCGGCAGCTGTCGATGGCTGGCTTAAAACGGTCGGCAGCAGTCGACAGAACCCCTCGTCGGCACCTGCCGACGCGCAATAAAACGCGACAGAGCAGTCGACAGCAAAATTTGACGCGTCGACAGCAGACCTCGCGCGTCAACGCGTCTTATTTTGCTGTCGACACATTTTAAGCTTGCTGTCGATTGCTGTCGACTGCTGCTGAAGAGTATGCTACTCCTGTGAAATAGATTTTAGTCGTTTCACTCTTTAAGGAGTGATCGTGGTCGGTAGTTGAATTGTACAATTCGTCGCTTCTCTCTTGACTGGGTTTCTGGTATTACTAACAATATGACACCAGTTACCTGGGCTGGTTTTTTGATCATCACCGTCTATGGTAGTATTATTCTGGTCTGCTCAACAATTCGTAATGTAATGTAGGCAGGTGTATTCGGACGCTCTTATCCGACCTATATGTACACTGTCGTTCATTACCACACGCGATCGCACCGAGATGGAAATTTGATAACAATTTAGTAATTACGAAATATTTTTCGAAATTAAATCGCGATTCAATTCAAATTGACATATCGACCCCTCATAATCGTGTTCTGTGTAGCCTTGTTATCGAATTCTAATATCAATCGTATTAAAAAATCGACCATTCCAAACATGATTACATGACACGAGCGGTATTATATGGCGACTTTGCTTGTTTCTGCGATTGCGGCTCGTGTGCTGTAGGCTTAATATGATATTCTGACATCTGGGAATTTCTATCAGAATCCCTTTGAAATTGAGAAATCGACGAATCAAAAGAAAGCTCGATTCAAAAAATCGTGATCTGATTAGTAAGTAGATTTGTCACTTTGAAAGGGATAAGGATAGTTCTACCTAGATGACAGGGAATATATGCTAAGGTCTAGACGTTTTAGGAATTGATACTGTAGCCTTATGAATAGAGAATATCGATGCATTTTTTCCTTTTCTATCCACTGTTTACATCCTAATATAATAGAAAACCTTAAAAATACTGTTATGGAGAATTCTTTCAAAAACACTTTTAAAATCACTGAGTAATTTTTTGCGGATGACGTCACTTGCTACGTGCCACACTCCATGTTTGTTTTGTTTATTAGCGGTGCCGATTAGTAATCCAAATCGGTTTTATTTTGGTGAGACAATGGAAGAAGCTAAAACATCTTTTTACAGGCATTAAAATTGCACCAGATCGTGTTTTTTCAAGTTCGAAGAGTTCTAACGTAATTGTGTAAAATAATGAGAAGAGATGAAGTATCGCCAACATAATTTTTGTATTGTAGTGAAGATCACTTTAACGTTAGTATCTTTATGTTTAATTTCTATAGTTAGGATGGTGTGAATTCGTAGTATGGTCCGAAGTAAATATTCGTAGGTTATAACATGTTAACGGCCTAAAACCTAGTTTCACAATAAATCTTTCGATTTGATACAACTAAAAATGTCTGTAGAAGTATACTTACATTTTATGAACTGAAAAACTGTACCTGTTTTATCATCGAAGGAAGTGTTTACACAAGTGTCATTGAATTTTATTCAGGTCAAGGAGGATACAAAAATGTATGTTCAATAAAACCTTATAAAAGAAGATGGGGAAAAAGTAACACTTCGGCTTAAGAAAGGAGTTAGGTAAAGTGGTAGTATCTGCAAAGAGTTTGATTCATCTGATAATCCGTCGAAACGGGTACTGATGTCAGACGCCCCGGCCGCGGCCGTGGCTTCTGACGTCACATTCCGTTTCGATCGATTATAATGCGTTTCGCAAATTTCAATTGATTTAATGGTATTCCTATCCTTATTTTGCAATTAAATGATTGTCGTATTTCAGATAATGAAATGGAGACTAAATAATAAAAGTATGTCACAGGTAAGCTGTAAGGACGATAAAAAAAAAAATTCAGCCAAACTAAACCAAATCGATATTCCCCATTAATGTTTAAACAAACTTACGTGAAGTTCGATGTATAGGAACTGCTTCGTTCGATGAAATCTAATCCAATCTAATCTAATTTAGTATATGTAGTTTCTCGCGCAAGTGTCACCACACATACTACTATAAGAATAATTCCCTGGTCTTGTTTTCCCGCTGACGTCCCTTTTCTGTCTTGGTCTTGTCATTTATTTGGCAACGACCCGAATAGCCGAGTCGGCATTGACGCTGCCTACGAAGCCAAGGGTCCCGGGTTCGAGTACCGGTGGGGGTAAATATTTGTTTGATGAGAAGGGATGTTTGTACCCTAGTCATGATTGTTTATCTATCTAAGTATAATATTTATCTATGTACGTATGTGTATCGTTGTCTAGTTCCCAAAATACAGGGAATCCTAGTTTGGGGCTAGATCAATGTGTGTAAATAGTGTCCAAGGTATTAATTATTATTTATGTATAAAACCATAAGCATTTGACGTTCCCAACCTTTGAGTAAACCCGGGTGGGCGGGTGGTACTAATATCTTGGTGGTATGACACACTTCATATAATCAATGATAGAACTTCACGTAAACTTCGTTTAATCATCAATTTGTTAACCTGTACTCTTTAGCCGTTCTTGAGTAAATACTCAGTCCTTAAACCATCTTTGTATAACACATGTCGAACTTGAGAGCTAAAGTTGAGGAAATGTCACATAAGTTATTTATAATAGTTAAGTTAATATTTATAATTTTTGTAAAAAAAACTTAGAAAGCCTAAAATAACATAAATAGATATGATACACCCACTAACATCGATATGACAATAGGTTCAAAATTTGCTTTAATATCAACATTTTCATTAGTCTGTAATAATGACAACAATAGTTTAATTAAATCTGCGATATTAGGTAATTATTTGAATAATAGAAATTTCAGATAGCTCTGTCCCTCACAACGGCCGTGCGTCAACGCCCCCCCCCCCCCTCGCGGGGTCGACATGCTACGAGTGCTGGATTAACAATGTCCACCGGCCCACCGCGCCACCGCTCCCGGCCGGCATCGATTCTAGGTATAAGAACGTTACTCACACAACACGCGCGCTTATGCCCCATATATATCATATACACTCCCATATATATCATATACACATATATATCGTCCAAAAGGGCAAATTGCAGGTAGAAAGCCTTCTGCATATACCGAGGCCATGGCTCACAGTTAATTCTTATTAAGACAACTGTTAAAAACAAAGGGGTTATTTTTAGTCCGTATACCACACGAGCTGATGCCCGCTCAATATGTGGGGACCCGAACATAGCAGGGAGGTCTGGCTCCTGGGTATGGGTAATTCCATTTTTTTCCCCTCCAACAAAAAAAAAAAACGCGCGCTTATGCGGATCATGCCCGTTGACTATGAGCTGATGTCCGCTCATAAAATCGGGTACGCAGGCAAACTCCTCCCATATATAACATATACACATATATATCGCCCAAAAGGGCTAATTGCAGGTAGAAAGCCTTCAGCATATACCGAGGCCATGGCTCACAGTTAATTTTTAGTATGACAACTGTAAACACAAAGGTGTTGTTTTTAGTCCGCATAACACACGGGCTGATGCCCGCTCAATATGTGGGGACCCGGACATAGCAGGGAGGTCTGACTCCTGGGCATGGGTAATTCCATTTTTTTCCCCTCCAACAAAAAAAAAAACGCGCGCTTATGCATATTTGTTAGGGATCTAGTAACGAATTCAAGGTCCAGTTTTGTATTTGAAGTTGGTGGCCAAGCAAAGTTTAATTTTGTAATGTTCATCCACCTGGTTTATTTTGCATTTTTTCATGTTTAGGTGTAGTTTTTAAGATTTATAATTAACAATTTGGGTTGATTTTGTCGATGTACGGTTAATAAATGATTTATTTCTGATTTAATTTTACTTTTGCAGTATTGTCTTGGGCGAAATAACAAAAACAGCATTACATTTGAATGAGAACATCAATCCGTTGGTGAGTAAATTAAAATTATAAATTACAACTGATCTCATGATATAAAATATTATCACTTGCCATGCCATGCCACAGCGTCACGTCAACATAGACATTATCGCTCACGTGACGTCACGACCATCATGCCCGTTCCGAGTGGGAAATTGCGACCATCATAGATATCCATTCGGAACGCTTTGTACGCGACGGTAGACGTTGATACTAACAGATGACACTATTAAAACCCAACTTTTGTTTGTTATTGACATTATTGTCATTTCGAGTCGTAGAGGGTCGTAGTTATTATAAATTAGCTTTGTTTTGGGTGATTAAGTGAGTATAAGAGAAAACAATTAAGGAGCGCCAGGAGTCGTTGCTGGTTCAATTCAATAATATAAATAAAAAATGGCGGTCTAACAGCTAGGTTAATTTCGCCAATGTCACGTGTTTTAATTGATTTCACTGTATTTGGAGTTTGGACCGAATCTCTTTCGAGAACCTGGAAACTTTAGTGTTGTTTTGTTGCTCCTTAGCACTACCCGGAAGGACGTGAAGGGCTCTAGGTTCCAAGTATCTCCTTCGGACGTGAGCAACTGCCTCCCCGCTGCTGGTTGCTATTCTTAGTTTGAGTGTCAGCTGTCAGCGTGACAGCTGTCACTTTTGATGCTCACATTGCTGACGCTCAGAAGCATGGGCGATGATAGCACAACATTGCGGCGTTAATGAACTACATCATGACGTCATATCAACTATTTTGAGCTATCGTAGTTACGCTAAAACTCTTTAGGAACGACCTCGATAGACGCTTAAATCGAATGTGTTGCTAAAATCGATCGGAACGCGTGTTACGTAGTAGCGATTTAAACTTTTTAAAAAGATAATATATTTATTTTACTTTATAATTAGTTTTACGATTGGACAGAGTTACTCCTTACTGATCGGAGTTTGGAAATAGAATGTTTAATAGTACAATTGTTCTGCCTTAAATACTAACTAATTCATAATGAGATGGGAAAGTAAACAATTTATCTAATGAGAACATAAACAGTGGAGAGTTACAAAAACAGGATGAATCAAAGGTTGAACTAATTAGGATATGAGAAAGTAAATAGGTACTAGTAAGACTAATGAGTAATGCTAACGCATGACAACAATAGGTACATAGGTAGGTAGAGTAAGTAACATGTAACACCTCCCCCCTTAGAATAAAGATTGGGCATGCGAGCCTGATCTTTTTGGTGTAAATATTTCTTCATCTTCATCTTCGGATATGCAGGTGGTTCCAGGGGTTGTTGGTGCAGTGACCATTTGCATCTGGTGAGAAGTTTGTGCTCTTCTAGATCTGAAGCAGTTGTTAAATATCTGGATACGTCCGTTGTTGCGGCGTCGTCTTGGGATATCTATGATGCCATTTGGGCATCTCTTGCAAATCTTGAATATGATGTAGCTTAGTGCAAATAGTCCTAGCGTGAAGTAAATATATTTAAATGTTGTTGTGTTTTTGTCGATGAAGTTAGATGACTTCAGTTTCTTGATCTCGTCGTTATATTTATCTATGTGATTTTTTATTTGATTTAAATTATCTAGTGGTATTTCGTTCATGGTAATAGGTATGAGTTTTTGATTCTTCAGTTCTTCTGTAACGTCTTCATAACAGTCTTCGGTTCGTATGTCTGGTATAATGATAGGGTAACTGATGTTAACTTCATTGCTGTGAACGGCGATGAGGGTGCTTTGTCCGGTATGTAATTTGCATCCTCTTGGAAGTGATATTAACCTCGCTCCTTTGAGGTTGTGATGTGTAGATTCATTATTACATTGAAATACACATGGTGTTGATTTTCTGAGAATGTACAGCCAATAGTTATTGTTGAGAGATTGAAAGGTGTTTATTTCTGCTGGAAATGTTGAGGTCGTGCAGATATCTGGAATCGCTGATGTGGTACTGAACAGGATCTTGGTTTCGCAGGTCGGGCGTGTCTCCGCGTTGTAGATCACCAGGTTGTCGCAGACTTTCTTGCCAGTTGCATAGGTTTTACAGGTCTCCAGGGTGCTCGTCGAGATGTACGGTTGTCCACTAGGGTTTGTGGCCAGATAGGTATGCTCAGCAAGGATTGTGGAGAATATGGGGGAGTTAGGGTGTTTGATAGGGATAGAATAGATGTGATACAATGTAAGAGGGTCGTTTTGCACTAGGGGGAATTCGATTACATATACTAAACGGTTAGAATACACGTAAGATGTAAGTGTAGAAGAGTCTGGAATTGTATGTATGTTATTAATAGTTATGGGGGCTACGAGTCGGTTGTTAGATCAAATGTGATTGGATGCTAGTAATTGTTCGTGAAGTTGAGTCATGAATATAATATGAGGGTTGAATGATATTAGATTTTGCAAATAAGATACTGTTAAAGCAGTCACTTATTTCGTTTTCTAGCCTGATTACCAGTTCTAGAATCTGTAACGAGATTGATGAAATTTCTTCCGAAGCTTTGATATTAAGTATTAGTCTGGATTTCGAATTCATGAAGTTATTTAGACTTTCGATATTTTCATTAATTATTTCTTCGTCATAAGTAATTTTGAAGATTGTTTCATTAAAGTTTTTAATAGTTGATGAAGTAATCTGGATTTGTTTTAACATAAGGTCAGTCAAGTCTAATTCTCGCTTTTCGAATTTTTGGATACAGTCTTCATAGTGCTTTGCATCATTCGCATCTAAAGTAACGATAAGCCATTTCAGTGCAGATCCGAGGCCATCAATGATCTCTCTCTTCTGAATGCGTTAATTTTGTCCTAGGTACATGTGAAGCTCAGAGATTTTATTTTCGATTTTATTGAGGTTTATACTGAGAAACGATTTGTTTTTTGTTTGAAAAACTTTTATTCATAAGAACTTAAAAACTACACTATACAGAGCACCCCAAACAGCATTGCTATTTCTCGGGGTAGGTATACAGTCTTTTATAGATAATTATAAGTACCTAACAATACCAAAGCCAATAATTACAAAATGACAATGATGAGATTAGTTAACACTTACACATTATAAAAATAAACAAAGCTAATCAACAAACAAATTAACGCTAAACAGTAGGTATTGTACTAAAGAGAAGGTAATTAACGGTAGGTAATTAATTAATTCATTAGTAAGTTTAATTATTACAGTTTACAATTGTTCTAAGAAATGATTTTTAAGCAACTTTTTCATCTTTACAAATTTATATGGTGTGACACTTTTAGTTACATCACTCATTCTATTGAAAATTATAGGTACTTTATATTGTTTTGTTCTTTTCCCATAATTGTTATTTACTTTAGGTACAAAAAACTTTGCCTTGCTTGCTTGCCTAGTTTTTATCTTGCCTATGAATTGTGTTTTATATGTAGTTGTGCAATACTCCTCTTTCGCTATTTCAAAAAGGTATTTTTTATCTACTGGTAATATCTTACAATGTTTAAATAGGCCTTCATAATTATCTCTAAACTTATTTTTAATGTGTTTATCAACTAACAGTTTTAGAAAGCTGAGTTGAAGTTGTTTTATTTTGTTTATGTACGTTTTAAAAGATGAGCCATAAATAACAATGCCATATGATATCAACGAGTCTACCAAGGCAAAGTATAGACAATAAAGGATTGATCGGGGTACAAAATATTTTAATTGGTTAAATTTCCTTAATAATATTCTTAATTTATCAGTTAGACAGCAAATATGTTTTTTAAAGTTAAAGTTACTATCTATAATAATGCCAAGATATTTACATTCATAAACTTGAGTAATCGAGGGACATTTACAGTTCAAATGATTCATGTGGAGACAATCATAGCTATGACCTTTAATTATTATTTTAGTGTTAGGGTCCTTTTTTTTTGGGTAGAAGAAATACACATAACATTTGTCTTTTTTACATTGAGTATGATGCCATTATCATGTGCCCAGCTAGTTATGTTGTCAAAATCGTCCTGTAAGCATTGCTGAATTACATTTTGATCCTTATGACTATATAAAAGACATGTGTCATCGGCAAACATATATATTTTACAATGGTTTATCACATTAGGCATGCTAGGTTTACCACATTAGGCATGGTTTATCACATTAGGCATGCTATATTTAATAGATAGGATGTTTGTGAAGTTATAGTATTTTGACGATACTACTTGGAATTTCGTGGATAGGCGATTCAAAGAGTCTTTTGCTATAAATAGGGGTTTTAGGTCGCGGTAAACTACTAGTTTCCATGATTCGTGTAGTAAAAAGAGAACCTTCTTCTTTGAAGAAGAGGCCTGAATGTGTTGGAAGAGGAATGAAAACGTCATTGGCATTAGGGTTACTGAGATCACCCTGAAAAGACATAACTTCGTTGTTAGAACTATCCTTTTTAATATGGTTTCGGACATAAATATTAGTTTTGTATAAAATGACGTAGAAAATTTATTTAATGAGTGAACAAATGATAAAACTAAAGTATGGATTATGCAAGATATCAGTAAATGATGGTTTTTCAGGAGGAATCGGTTGGGATGTGATTCCGTCAATTGTCCTATTATTATATCAACCTTGTCTTATTAGACAAGGTTGATGATTATGATTATGTATTTACTAAGGAGCGGGGTTGATATCACTTCCAAGAGGATGTAAATTGCATACCGGACAAAGCACCCTCATCGCCGTTCACAGCAATGAAGTTAACATCAGTTACCCTATAATTATACCAGACATACGAACCGAAGACTGTTATGAAGACGTTACAGAAGAACTGAAGAATCAAAAACTCATACCTATTACCATGAACGAAATACCACTGGATAATTTAAATCAAATAAAAATCACATAGATAAATATAACGACGAGATCATGAAACGAAGTCATCTAACTTCATCGACAAAAACACAACAACATTTTAATATATTTACTTCACGAACAGTGAGGAGTAACTCTGTCCAATCGTAAAACTAATGGTAAAGTAAAATAAATATATTATCTTTTTAAAAAGTCAGTTTAAATCACTACCACGTAACAATTTACTCCAAAGGAAAGGGACATCTTTATTCAGAAGTCCTGTAAGAGGTTTTGTGATTTTGCTGAAGTTGGGAATGAATCTGCGGTAGTATCCAGCGAGACCTAGGAACGATTTAATATCCTTACAGGATTTTGGTATGGGGAACTCTTTGACAGCTTTGACTTTATCTGGATTAGGTTTGACACCTTCGCTTGAGATGATATGACCAAGATATGCAACTTCTTTCCTAAGGAACTCACATTTATTTGGTTGTAGTTTGAGACCGTGTTTTCGAAGACAAGTGAAAACCTCGTGAAGTTTCTGTTCGTGTTCCTGAAGGCTTGATGCAAAAACAACGATGTCGTCGAGATAGACGAAACATCTTTCGCCTTGTAAGCCGCAAAAGAATGTGGCAGGTGCATTTTTCAGACCGAATGGCATCCTCAGGAACTCATAATGACCATAAGTGGTGTTGAAAGCAGTTTTGGGAATGTCTGCTGAGTCTAATTCGATCTCTTGGAAGCCAGAGGCTAAATCTAGAGTAGTGAAGTAGATTGAATGTCCTAGTTTATCTAAAATATCGGTTATATTAGGTAGTGGGTAGCTGTCTCCGATTGTGACGTCATTTAGTTTGCGATAATCTATAACTACTCGCCATTTCTGTTTACCAGAGGCATCTAACTTCTTGGGTACTACCCAAATAGAACTGCTCCATGGAGAAGTGCTTGGTTGTATGATATTATTATCGAGCATCTTTTGGACTTGAGATTTTACTTCTTGTTGATGTACAAAAGGGAATCTATATGTTTTGGTATTAATAGGAGTTTGTGACGTCGTGGGAATCGTGTGTTTGGTGTGATTAGTGAAAGTTAAGGGTTCGTCTTCTGTATAGAAAATATCTGCGAACTGTGAGACAATATTATCTAATGAGTCACACTCTTCTTTATTCAGATGGTCACGTCTAATGTTTATCTACTTTTTCTTTTTTATCTTGTGGAGGTTCATTAGAAAATGATGTCATTGAGTTAATGGGGTATAATAGAGTATTTTCTGCTGTGTCTGTGAATTCGGCTGTTTTGATTGTTGGAATAGGGATGGTTATATCGGTATCGCTTAAGTTCACACAAGTAATTAAGAATCTATTATTGTGTACATTCACAAGGGCATTATTTCGTTTCGATATTTTCGTTTATTGATTGTTTGTCAAAAAAAGCTGTACCATTCTCCATGTCATGGGTAATACACGAGATAACTGTTTAAGACCGGCGGTCTATAAGTTGTTTATCATTGAAACACTTAGATTCTTCACCGAGGAAGAACAATTTATATGATCGATCGCGAATTCGCAGTCTTTGATTGACAATAGACATTGGCATGAAATTTCAGCATGAAGTCGTTGCCTATGATTCCGTCAGCAGATATGTTGAGATTTGCTACATGGTACTTGTGACCTGGAAGTTGGTCGAGGGAAACGAGGGTGGTGCCTACAGTTTCGACAGTAGATGTACCGTTAGTGAAGCCGACTATGGAAACCTTGTTAGATTGGTCAATACACATTCCAATAACCTTTTCAGGTTTTATTACTGAAATAGTAGCGCCTGTATCAACCAATAGAGTTACTGGCTGATTATTAACATGAAATTTGCAATACAGAAGGTTTTCAGGGGGTGCATCTAGTGATGAGATTTTGTATGTTTCTGATTAAGGAGGTTCTGATTTGGATTTAGGAGGTTCTGATTTAGATTTAGACCTAGTTTTGGATTTAGGTTTGGTTTTGATTTAGATTTGGGTTTGGATCTAGGTTTCGACTCCGAATATGGATTTGGTTCTGATTTTGGATTTAGATGGGAGTCATTGGATTCACATTGTGTGTAGGCCTCACAGGACGGTATCCGATAGACTGGTTTGATTTGTGAGGTTTCTGGAAACTGTTCTATGATTTCAGTTTGCGTACAAGCGTCGTGGCACTGTCTTCGATAGACAGTTTTTTCCGCGTTATCGCTGCCTCTGAGGCATGACTGTCCTCGAAGAACCGGTCTCACAGGTTTATACGCCCACTGGGATTTACTGAAATCGATGATATTTTGGGTCTGATTCTGTTGGACATTCAAGCAATGGGGGGAAACGGTTTCCGTGAAGCTGTTCTTCTCCACGGCCGCTGGTGAGTTTAAAGTATTGATGCTACGTTCATTGGTCGTTTGTTGGTCCTTTCGTTTGTTGTTATTAAATATCCTTTTTCTACATTCTTGTATTAGATGCCCCGGTTTCTTGCAATAATTGCAAGTGCGGTTTGGGTTGGTGACTTGAGCAGGTACGAAACTGCGATTGGAGGTTGACTGTTGGGAAGATGGAGTGAAAGTGCGGCTTGGGGTCGACTGTTGTTTAGATGGTGTAGCACGAAGTAGGTATTGCCTAGCCCTGTTCATACTTCTGATTTTATCTTCTTGTATCGCGAAATTCCCCGCGTCCGTTAGATTTGCATAACCTTTTGTCCTCAACATTACCCCAATGTCTGATGACAATCCATTTATAAATACGTTCAGGGCAGTTTCTTCTGTCGTGACCTTTCTGCCCTCGAGCGTATTGTCAAGTGTCTTTGCACAGAGTTTTTCCATGATTTTATTTCTACATAAATCAACCCGGATTTAGTATTCTGTTACGGATTCGTTTCCCTTTTGGAACATCGACTGCAGTTCTATATTGAGATGACCAAGTGTCTTGGTTTGGGAGAATTTTGATATAAGAAATGTTTTTAAAGACGCGTTCAAAAATTCGAGTAAAGAAATAAAAAAATAACCGTTTTAAAAATGGAACACTAGGATGATATGGGTTAATTCTGGCCATGATGTATATACTTTTACGTGGACATCAGAAGAGTGAGGTCCCGTGACCTTATTTAGTGCGTATGTCAGAAGGACTTCCTTCTGGCTTTCTGAAGCAAGCCCGAAGGCTGAGTCACAAGATCTTACGTATCTATACACTTGGTCTGATTTGTTGGTATCAAATTCTGGTACCAGTTTTAAAAGAGTTGTGATAGGGATCTCGTTAGGAACTAATACTTTGGCTTCAGTCATTTTCAGTCTGTGTTGGGAAGTAAAGTATATATATATATATAAAATCAATATATTTATATATATATATATATATATATATATATATAAATATATAGATCAATATATATATATATTGATCTTGTGATCAAGT
The DNA here is from genome assembly GCA_949825045.1 of Argyresthia goedartella. NCBI lineage: Eukaryota > Metazoa > Arthropoda > Insecta > Lepidoptera > Argyresthiidae > Argyresthia > Argyresthia goedartella. Next base: position 16,236,464 of record OX463806.1, read on the forward strand.
ATCAAAGTCTCTCCACACGCAAGCATGTTTTGCACGGTGAATATTTGTTAATTTTGTTCCCGAAGCATATCCTCTATGTTTGCAGAGATCAATTATTTGTTTAATTTGCAAATGTTGTCTGGGAGTTGTAACGTTGCCGTGAAATAAACGTAAAGGATATATATTTGTAGGGATAAACTCGGCGCATCGTATTTCATTTCACGTAACCTGTTTGTTTACCTACTATTTCCCGTGCAGTTAAAAAAGTAAACTAAGTAAAGAGGACGGCGTCGCTTTGATACTTTATTATGAACCTGCAACATATTAGGACAAACCAGGGTTATGTTTCGTCTGCATATTTCGAATGCTTGCTGCTTAATTGCGGAGCAAGGGAACTTGTTAATTTACCAATGAGACAAATTGTAACCATTCTAGCTTATTATACATGAATTTTATGAATTACATTTTTATTATATTGAATACTGAATAAATTATTATTTATCTTTATCTTTATTACACTCATCAAGTTGGTTAATATTTCAAATGTTTATTTCACAACTGTGACATTGAAAACCATTTTGGCGTTATTTTAGCGCTTCACTCTGCTCGCAAACAAAACTCTTTGTGCTTTATTCCCAATATTTTAGTAGACAGTGAATTAGTGTTTTTTTTCCTACTTTTCCAATCGGCTATGCATTTTTCTGATATATATTTTTTTAATAATGTATGTTGAAAATATTATTTTAAGAAACTGATTTAAATATTTTTGGGTTTTATTCATTGCATCTATTTAAAAAACGAAGCTAACGTTTTACCCGCCAAAATTAAACGTGACGTCACAAGAGACGTAATGGGGTAAATTTCTTTGCCTTCCACAAAAAAGTGGCAGTCGTGTCAACCACAGAGTGTCAAGTATATGATTGAAGTCAACTATCAAAGAAACATCACGTCAGTCTCGTCAGTCTAATTATTTTTCATAATGGGAAGCAAAGAGTGTTTCGTCCCGTTATGTTCAAACAGCAGTGATAACCCGGATTTGTTGTTCACTCGAGACCGTCAGCTAGCATCAGTTTTTTCTCGTAATATAATTATATATCTGGCCTTCATTTTCAAATTTACTTGTACGTACTTACAATATACGTAGTATAATATATCTATAGTAAAATTTGCTTTGCCTTACTTCTTCCGACTTACGACTAAGCCTTATCCGTTCGATCATTACGAAAGAGCCTGAACCCTGGCAGAGCATACATGGAAGAAGAGAGGGATGGCTTGAGGAAAGATTCGGAGACAAGAATTCCGTGAATATTCTGGTCAATGAAGGCATCAAGAAGATCAGCGTAGCTGGCGTGAATGCTCTGGGCATTAATATGCACGATGTTGAGATTAAAGCCAAGGGTCGAGAACACGCGTTTCAGATTATTAGACAAAGAGCCATCCGCCGACAACCCACCTCCCGCACTAAGTGAAACATCGCTATCAGAGCTAGAAAAGAAGCTATCGTTAAAATTGTTTAAGGTATTCATAAACTAAATAGATATACATATAAATTATAAAATAAATTAATATTAATAGGATCTACTTTAAAATACTGTTGGTTCCAAGCCTGAACTCAGTCTTTCACTGGGCATGCTGGGAAAGAAATCAAGGTTAACAGAAATCAACTTGCAATAATTATACAGCAAAAAAGTAAAACAAATAAAACACAAACAAACAGCAAAGATTCAAGCAATATCGAAATCTCGCTATGGCGTTTCGTTACGCGTCATACGGAATGTTTGTACAGAGACATGACAGTAACAATAAAGAAAAAAAAAAACGTCGCTGTCAAAAATGACAGGTGACAGCGGGTAGATTCAATTACCAAGAAATTATGAAATACACGAGTCAGAGGGATTTTTTCCAAACTTTTGCCTAATCATTGGCTCCCCTTGAGTGGAGATTATGTTTATCTGGTGGTGGTTGTTTTGTTTAATGAGGTAAGTAGTTTTTGTGTGTCTAGATCCCTCCATGTCTTCGGACATGGAGGGTGAGGGATTTTCTCCCCCGGCGGACCCTGGCGGGACGGATGAGGCCAGGGATCCTATGGGGGATAACGAGCGCATGGAGTTGACCTTATTCCCGGATAACTCCCCCCAGATCCTAAATCAGAACGGTAAAAGGTCCTATCCAGGGGTCGATAAAGAAAATGATTCTTCAGCTAAAAAAACTGTGACGGCTCCGGGATTGCAACCGGCATCCGTGGTCACCACCTATACTCATCCCAGCCTGATGGGGGATCTCGTTAGGTCATATAGTGAGGGGGACATTGGCCCATATGTAGTATTAGTGGAAAGAGAGGCTGATAACTCTGCAACTTCATTCAATCCACTGAAATTCGGTCAACTTCTATTCAATCTAAACATAAAAAACATAAAAAAGGATGGAATTAAAAAAAACCGGTAGAAATAAAATGTCTGTGACATTTTCAAACTATTGTGAGGCAAATAAATTTCTAATAAACCCGTTACTTAAAAAAAAAAAGGCCTATATCCCTACATATGCAGTATCCCGAATGGGCTTTGTAAGGGGTGTCCCCGTGGACATGCCGATGGATGAGTTTGTGGAGTCAGTGGATCTTCCAACAGGATGTGGCGAGATCCTGAAAGCACGCAGATTGAATCGCAAGCAGTGGCTGGATCATGTTGCTTCTTGGGTTCCTACACAGTCTGTCGTGTTAACTTTTAGAGGTCAAGTCTTACCTGAAAGAATTTTCTCCTACCACACGTCCCTGCTAGTTGAATCATACCAATTGCCCACAATTCAATGTCATCAATGCCTTCGCTTTGGCCATGTCAAGGCTCAATGCCGCTCTAAACCCCGTTGCTTCCGATGCTGTCAGCCCCACCTAGGTGAAGATTGTACAGAATTGACTACCGACCCAACATGCATTTTCTGTTCAGGCAACCATGTTGCCACAGACAAAAACTGCCCTGAACAGGGCAGACAAAAATCAATTAAGCTCATGATGACCCAAGAGAACATCTCATATGGAGAAGCCTATATCAAGATCCCTTCATCTGGAAGATCCTATGCAGACATGCTCAAAGCCCCATTGGTCTCAATTCCAGCCCCTACTACCTCAACATCTTATAAAAAACAGTTTATTCCCAAAGGTCCAGACCTCCTCCACTTAAAGGTTATGACAGATCAACCCATTGTAATAAAGCTGCTACCGTCAAAATTTCCAGAATCAAGCTAAGTGTCTGAGAATAATTTCAGGAACAATGAAATCATCCCCAACTAATGCTCTCCAGGTTGAATGTGTCGATCCTCCACTTCATCTCCGCAATCAGTATTTATGTGATCGATTTTTCTTTAAGCTTGTTCAGGTTTCTTCTCACCCCTTACTCTCTAAACTCCAAAGACTCTTCCAGATCACTACGGCTCAAGGTTACAGATCCCTGAGGGATCTTCCTTGTTTACTCGAAGTAAACAAGGAAGTTTCATCAGCTTTTTCCGTATCCGTCACCCCATATTCCATTATGAAACTTTTCCCCTCTTTTCGTTCCCATATCATTGTCTTATTTTTAAACCTCAAATCTTATTAGATTTTGGCATTCAAAAAGATTCACGTCAACCCAATAGGCAATTTAATAGAATAATTACAGAAAAGTGGACAGAGTGGCTGCCCATATTCACGGATGCATCCAAGCTTTCCTCTAGCGGGAATGTTGGAGCAGCCGTGTGGATCCCTAAATTCCGAATTATCTTAAACTTCAAACTACCTCCGGGTTCCTCCGTTTTTTCCGGGGAGGCGACGGCAATCCTTGAAGCCATCTTGTATGCGGAATCCCATTCGTTGGATAACACTTTAATTTTCTCGGACTCCTTAAGCTCTCTTTACGCAATTTCTGCTAACCCATTTAAATCAAAACTTAAGTCCCCTCTTGTACTAAAGATTCGCCATGCTCTGTTCAGATGCCTCTCTCGGGGTATCAACATTATACCGGCTTGGATTCCAGCTCACAGTGGTATTTCGGGTAGTGAAATAGTTGACTCTTGTGCAAAGGAAGCTGTGGAATCTGGTGACTTATCACACTTCAAAATTCATACCCAAGACTTAGTATCTTCGGCTAAGACTCGTCTGGAAAAATCATGGGAATCTTCATGGCAGTCATCTAGAACTTTATGGCCAAATTCAACCGTTAATACCTAAAAAACCTTGGTTTTTCAAGTACAGGGAAATGCGTAAGACTGTTACATCAACTATCTGTCGGCTTCGACTGGGACACTCCTGCACGCCAGTACATCTCGCTAAAATTAGGATAAGGGATAGCTCTCTTTGTGAATGCGGCCTGGCGGACGGTACTCCCGATCATTTGTTTTTTGAATGCACTAAACTTCAAACCTCATTGTATGACATCCTCCCCGGTAAGATCCCCCGTCCCGTCAATCTTAAATCCTTATTGACTCTTTCGGACCCTTCCTTTATTCACATCCTTTCTAAATTTATAACCTCTAACAAGATTAAACTGTAGTTAGATGTAGAATTATTATTTTATTTATGTATGTCTTCTTTTTATGTCTAACACCATTAATATGTAATCACTTAACATTTAAATTATATGTTAATTTGTGCTGTCCTAATTGTTGTTTGTCCGGTCCTTTTGTTATAGAGAGATCTCAACTCAAAGGCAGTTTCACCGATAACTGTACAACGTGATCCCCTTCGTGTCATCTTCAATACGTGATATTGGTGGAATTACTGTAGGGATCCACAGTAGAAGCCATCAAACCAAAAAAAAATTTAATTGAATTGAATTGAAATACACGAGGGTCGGAAGAGAAAACGATAGATAAAAAAAGGAAAAACGTGCAATCTTCACAAGAAATTGAAAATACACAGTGGACTATGTCCACTGCGCGCAGGCATAATACGACCGAATGACGGAGGCACTGAAGTGAAGAACACGGGTTGTCGGCGAACTATTTCTTAGCCGCCCCCGTCGTCGATCCACCTCGGCCTCCGCGTGTACGCTTGGCAGTGGTGGCAGGCGCCCGCGCAGTAGCAGCAGGTGCAGTAGATGTGGATGCAGGGTTGCCCGATGTCCCGGATTGAGCGGCAGAAGATGGGAACTTGTCGGTGAACACCAGAAGCTCTTTCATCATTTCAATCTTCTGCCGGGACTTGTCGGGAAGCAGCAGGATGATCCTGCCTTCAGTGGACCAGCAGTTCCGCATACCAAAATGCTTCCTGGCCGCCATGAAAACCTGATGTCTGGCCTTTGTCAAAAACTCAGACATTGTGATACCCGTGCCCTTTAAGGATGTCTTGTGTTATACATGTCGACCTAATACGAAGACTACTCGGGGACTTTGCTGCGCTCGCCCCTTTTAGTCGTCCCTTAGCTACCGCAGTGTTTTTCCCTAAAATAGTTCTTAGTTCAATGAAAGTTCTAATTTAACCATGGTTGACTATTTCATGATATAGTCCATTCTAGGATATGGTTATGACATATTTATGTCGCAGTTAGTTGGTTAAATCAGACACCCAACTAACTCTCTAGACCGTTAATTAAATGCCGAGTCCTCTAAATGCTCCTAGGAACAAGAAATATACAATATAAATATTTTTTATGTGGACTTAACTTTATGTTTTAAGTATTTTGTGTTGTTCTTACATGTTCAACCTAACACGAAGGATAAAGTAGACTTTGCTTCGCTCACCCCCTTTACCCTTCAACTAAGCCACCGCAATGTTTTGCCTTGATATTTGCGGTGCAAATCAGCTGTTATCGTGAGGCCATCTTGTTTTCCAACACGCCGGCTTTTGGTAAGACAGATTGTTAAACGTTTTCGACTGTGCTTTATTTACATCAAAATGCTAGTGGCTTGGTTAAACGCCAGCATTTAATTAACGCTCGAGACAGTTAGTTAAGTGTCTGATTTAACCAACTAACTGCGACATATACATATAAAGAGACAATGGATTGCTAGAAGGATCAATAGATTGCAATTTCCAACAACTTTCTGCTGTCCTCGCCTCGTATAAGTAACAGTCAACCTAAAGATGGCTTCACCGTTGAGCAATATTAAAAATAGCTCCCTCTTAATATCTTTCTATCTGATGACTGATGAAGGTTTTTGTAAATATATAGTATTTCGCACATGCCATATGGATTTGATATTATGTATTCATTCTGTGAACAGTACGCCACCAATGCGAATTATGTAGGCAATGGCATTACTTCTACTGCTGTTACTACTTACTTACTTACTTACTACTGAGTTATCAACACAAAGTAATATTTGGCAATAAGTGAAACCTTTAAGTTCAATGAAGGCTGAAGCGATTTTAAGAAAACTGTTTAGTGATACTTAAAAGTCGAACTTTTGTGCTACTTGGGAGGATACCGCTTCCAAATAGCACAAAAGTTCGACTTTTTTACATTTTCAACCCCATATCTTTGGCATTTTCCCAAAATTCCCAAAAACTTAATCGACAAAAAAAGCTGTTTAATTATCGAACTTGCTCATGAATCTATGATATTGTGTATCTGATATCTAGGAATTGCAATCTCAATTGAAAAATGAAAATAAACAGAACACGATTATTTTAAAGGATTTTTCGTTTGTAGTGACTGTGGTCATTTCTCAATATCGATCGAAATTCGTAAATGTGAGAGAAACAAGAAAGGCTACCGATTCTTTTATAGATACCTGGCCATTTAACATTGGGTAAAAGTCTCTTATTTATTATTGATAATCTCCCCTTTATGCATGCACTTATTTTTTTATTTGTCTGGATTCCTATTTTTGTGCAATAAAGTGAAGTATAAAGTATGAGTAGTGTCGAAGTCTCTAGGTTGTAGTTGTGTTTCAACTTTTCAACATTGACCTCATACAAAATGCAGTGGCGCACACCTTTGACCCCTTCCATTCCCCCTCCCCCTCACTCCCTCGCTGTCCACTCACACAACATTACGACAACTTTACTCAGATACCTGATATATATAACTTACTATGGCGGGAGGTCTCAAAGTTAATTTGTCGTTCTATAAATATAAATGAAGCTCAATTCCGCGGCCAAAGAGGCCCGGATGCACAAGCGACAACTCAAAGTTTGATGGAGACTCCAAAGTCATACTGTCTCTTGCATAGAAAATAACAGCGCCAGGTGGCAATCGAGCGGCACTTCACTTCTGAAGTTTTAGTTCCACTTGCACATCATTTACCACGTTTAGCGTCCTAAATCGATTTAGAGATGCTTTTATCACATGGACTAAAAACGTTAAAAAAAAGACAAATTTTAGTAAAATTAATTTTAAGTAAAAAAACAGTGCACTCTATCATACATTCTGGTAACTTTGAAAACAAACTATCGATGAATTAAATGATGTGGACTTTAGTAAACAGTTTTGCCAGGCCCTGTATAAGCAGGCCTTTCTCCTGGTACATATTCAATAGACGTCAGGATATCCTGTATAGGTATATTGTAGGGGATTTCCTACACTATCCACTGTTCCCTACCAAAACTCACCACATTCCGACAAAGATTGGAAATACAAATGTCACTTTACTTATACTCTATTAAAAGGACGAGATAGTCCTGGAATTACATTAAAGTGATATAGTGAATAATCCTTTCCTTTCGTATTTTCTCAGAAATGTTCGTTTTTGTCTTACTACTTCACTCGCACTCAGTACCCATCGAGACAACGTAGGGAACGGTCCCATTGCAAGAGGAAGTATCTATATAGAGTAGTTAATACCACAGAAATATTTTGTTGATATTTATGTTAGATTTTGTGATAAACTTCATGGACTCGTGTATTAATAAAGGCCAACTATATATTTTTTTTGACTTTACATTTCACTCTTGTCTGTCATTTTTGTAAATAATAAACATTGATTTTATTCGATCCATATTAACAATTTATAACAGACATGCCGAAAGCACTAAGAAAAGGGAAACGTTTAGATCGGCAAGCCTGCGAAGTTATTTTCAATATTTATTTATATTTCTTAACTGAAAATGATAAATTCAAACATACCAACTATACTGCTTACTTTTGTAAAGTCCAAAAACGAGTTTCGGAGGCCAGTGGAATTTCTCAACGAACAGTAAATAAAATATTGCAAAAAAAATACATAAATCAATCCACCTCCAATAGTCCGAAGTCGGCAAAGTTGGGTAGACCAAATAAATTATTTTGTCTAGGTCTTGACGATTTTGACTACAACGTCATACGCCGATTAGTGTATAATTTCTATTTGATATACAAACAAGTACCTACAATTAAAGCCCTGAAGTCCAAGTTATCCGAAGCCATAAATTTTAAGGGATGTGACTTTACGCTAAGAAAAATTCTTAGAAAAATGGGATTTCGGTATAAAAAAGTTGAAAACAACAGAAAATTACTTATCGAGAAAGATGATGTTCATTTAAAAAGAGTAAAGTTTTTAGCCGCGATAAAAAAGTACAGATTGCAAGGGAGAGAGATTGTTTATATGGATGAAACATATATCCATACCTCACATTTGGCAGGTAAAAGCTGGGCTGACTCGTCAGAAAACGGAGTGAAACAGTTAATTTCTAAAGGACAACGTCTTATAATAGTGCACGCTGGTAGTAGAAAGGGGTTTATACCTGGGACATTGTTAATGTATCAGTCTACTGATAAAACAGGTGACTATCACAACGCGATGAACAATGAAAACTATGAAAAATGGCTTCGTAATCAACTCATTCCAAACTTAGCTCCACATTCGGTACTAGTAGTAGATAATGCTGCATATCATAATAAGTACGTAGAAAAACCTCCTAATTCAAATACCAGGAAGCAAGACATGATTGATTGGCTATCCAAACATAACGTTCCGATTGATCCGTCATTAGCAAAACTTGAAATATATGAAATTATTTGCAAGTACAAACAAGACTTTGTAGAATACTCTATAGATAAACTAATGAACGAATATGGACACAGCGTACTAAGATTGCCACCATATCATCTTGATTTCAATCTGATTGAAAACATATGGTCTCAAATAAAGGGATACGTATCCAAAAGAAACATCAGTATGAATATGACTACTGTGAAACAATTGGTACAGGAAAAGGTTAATATGATTGGTTCCGATGTTTGGGCCAAAGTATGTGACCACGCCATCAAATACGAAAACGAGTACCGAAAACACGAACCGGAGTTGGAAAATTATATGGCTAGTTTTGTAATCACCGTTCATGAAAACTCTGACGATGATACACCAGAAAATAGTTCTGATTCTGACTGTGATATGGAAGTTGGAAGTATTGTTTCGCATCACACTGTCCACCCCGCTCCTCCTCCTCTTATCCCGCTGTCATAATCGAAGACGTTCGTCCAATCAGAAAATCATATTTATTTATATTAATTTCTCTGCTGGTTTGTTTTGTATTATTTTGAGGTGTCTTTTTTGTTATGTCATAGTATTTTTAATTAATTACAAAAATTATTGTTATAAAAAAGGTCTGCAAAATCCTACTGTTGTTTTGACTTATAGTTAGACTTTTGGGGTTTCAATCCTTATAGAATCATTAGATCATCCCAACCGGAATTTGGTTTTTATCAGTGCGTTTTATTGAAATAAAACGTCCTCAGTAACTAGTTATATTTTTGTTTACCTAACGAATTCTTTATATGATAGAATCGTGGTGGTTTTAACATTTCAGTGTTATATACGTCAAACGGGCAATTTGACATTTGACATTGATAAATAAAGTATGAGATTTATTTGATACCTACACGTAATTTAATAATACAGTAATTCATAGACACATCGGCACCATTCGGGTGTTATCGTTGTTCCGAGTTTTGCCGATAGGAAAGGATTATTCACTACATCTGTAATATAGATAGTCCAGTCTTACAAATGACTTACGTTATTAGAATTTTCCAATTCATTTTGTTTATATGAGTATCTATCAACATGTTTGTTTACCATTATTTGTCACAATTCTGTCTGATTTATGTTTTTATACATACCTTATAGTTTTTACTGGCCCCTGGTACATCTACGTCAATTTGAATTCAAAATGGAAAATTCTAATCTTGGTACCAACCCACGTGTACCAACCCGAGCTTTCCTTAGAAACCTAGACCCGATGCATACTCCAGCTCTCCGAACAGAGAAACACTAAGAGGCCAGATTGCCGGGCCCAGCTGGCCAGGGAAACCTAGAAGATTCCTGCTGAAAGAAGATCCTACCTGAATCTGGGGAATTTCTTTCAGTACCACAAACAAACTTATAAGAGCACCTGATTACAAGCATAGAGTTTGAAAGAAGCCGCACCAAAAACTTTGTAAGACGGAGTTAAATGGCGTGATGAGTCGCTTTAAACTCGGACATTAACTTCCGGTTTCTGAAAGGAAAATTAGCTATGACAACTTGTTAAACTATTGTTAGACTCATTTCAGCCAATCACGTGCCGATATTTTGAATTAATCTTCGATTTATCGCTTGTTAGATTTGAGAACTCTTTTAGAAACTTTAGCTATAATAAAAGCACCACTTTTAGCCATCAGTTAGTCATCCCCCATTCTCATCCAAAATTCCAAATGTCTTTATTACTGTAGATATTTACATATACTTAGCAATTGTCATTTTTTGCCAATTCTCTACAATCATTTCCTAATCGCAGCTAAAGAAATTATTTACTTTATTTGTCGACGTGTTTAATGTTTATGTTTTAAAAATATAATGTTATCCATGTTGATCTTTATTGCTTATTGCAGGTTTCTGTTGAGTTTACCGCCGCTACAATATAGAATATAGATTTCTAAATTTCGCCGTCAAGCAGCTGTCAACCTCAACAAACAGGGGCCACAATTCCGGTACACAATGACAGCTCAATGACAATTTCATGACGATTACGGTCAACTTTAGATATCCAATATCTGACGACTTTGTAATCCGATTGCCTTCAATTGTAAGACGGGCTGGTTTCCGCAACTCGACGACGAAAGCGCCTATTTTGCGTGTGGGTGGGAATGCGATATCATTCGAGCCAACCCAACTCCTCCAGGAACGCCAGCAGGCCCTTTACGTTACCGACTATCCCTGGAAGGTCCCTCGATTGACCGAGGTGTTTAGCCCTGTAGTCCGCTACTCCTGTGCACTCCATGAGGACGTGAGCAGCCGTTTCTTCTGCCTCCAAGCAGGCTCTGCAAAGGGGGCTGTCGGTAACACCTAGGACATATAGATGTTTATTAAAGAAACCATGGCCAGTAAGTGCTGCAGTCACCAGTCGCATGCGCGGCCTACTAAGTCGAAGCAAGGTCTTAGCCAGCCTAGCGCTAGGGGACGGCAAGGCCAGCTTAGCCTGCCTGCATCCCATTGCCTTTTTGATTAACTATATTATTATGCTTATCAATTAACTTAATTTTTACCATTATTGCCTAATAAAATATTGTCCAAACGCCAAATATTGGATGTCTAAAGTTGACCGTAATCGTCATGTAATTGTCATGGAGCTGTCATTGTGTTCCGGAATTGGGCCTCTGGTTGACGTTTGTTGAGGTTGACATCATGAAAAATACAGCTATACATGAGGAGGCCTATTCTCAAAAGTGGTGGGTTTCCTGATACGATGATGATGACTTTTGAAAACCCGCAAGTAGACTAAGTACCACCATCCATTTTAAGTTCGTGTTACAACAGTCCTTACCAAGTTGTACTGAAGAATTGAAGCAAATTTTATTAAAATGTGTCAATTAGGAATGTTTTTCTTTCATGAGAGTCAAAAGGCAAAATCGCACAAATAGTAGCCCCGATTCCGTTATAACTTTACACGTAACGTCACTAATTATGAATCTCGAGTGGCATCGCATTTCCGACAAGTTTCTTCAGAGTTATTTGTATTCAGCGGGGAAATGGAGTCTGTCTTGAGTTGATAGTTTGCTGCTCTCATTGTGACGGAAATATTCTGAATTTCCACTCCGAAGTTAAGTCGGAACAAATTAATTAGCGACTGTTTCCGGGTTCTGTTTCTAGGTTTGTGGGGATAGTTCTGTAAATAGTTAAAATAACAGGTCAAGTGACAGTCTGACTCTAGCTAAAAGTGGGTTTATCTATGCCTTTGCCAACCCGTATGGGAAAGTTGTGATGCTTTGTTATGTTATGTTATGAGGCAAAGCTGTCTGAATACTTTATTTTGCGGAAGTTGGCGAAAAACGTCTGATGGCTCTTTACAGAGGTGTTCCATCCACTCAGAGACTAAAGGACCGGAGGTTGCAGCTGTTTCGCACCTACCACCTACTGAGCTAACTGTTTCTCGATAATTATTGGCCTGAAAAATGTATTTTCCGCATTCCAACCCGCATGACACTGAAAAGGCCGTAAATCCCGCGTGCTTGCTGAAACCCGCTTGAGGCTGAAAAGGCCATAAATCCAGCGTGCTTGATGAAACCAGCATAACACTGAAAATACCATAAATCCCGCGTACTTCATGAAACCCGCATGGCACTGAAAATACCGTAAAGCCCGTGTGCTTAATGAAACCTGCATGACACTGAAAAGACCGCAAATCCCACGTGCTCGTTGAAAACCACATGACACTGAAAAGGCCATGAATCCCGCGTACTTCATGAAACCCTCTTGACACTGAAAAGGCCGTAAATCCCTCGTGCGTGATGAAACCAGCATGACACTAAAAAGCCGTAAATCCCACTTGCGTGATAAAATCCGCATAACACTGAAAAGGCCTCAATTCTCGCGAGCGTGATGAAATCCACATGACACTGAAAAGGCCGTAAATTCAGCGTGCTTGATGAAACCCGCACGACACTGAAAAGGCCGTAAATCCCGCGTGCGTGATGAAATCCTCATAACATTAAAAAGGCCGTAATTCTCGCGAGCGTGATCCGCATGACACTGAAAAGGCCGTAAATCCCGCGTGCTCGATGAAACCCGCATGACACTGAAAAGGCCGTGAATCCCGCGTACTTCGTGAAACCCTCGTGCCACTGAAAAGGCCGTAAATCCCGCGTGCGTGATGAAACCCGCATGACACTGTAAATCCCGCAGAGCCCGCGTGCGTGATGAAACTCACATGACACTGAAAAGGCCGTTAGCCTATGGTTAACTACAGCATATTCATTATTTCTACATGGATGTTAAATTGGAACAAACATAGGAACGAACGGAAGATTATATCGATAGTTTCCGGATAATTTTGTTTTGTTGGATTTATGAGGAGTGTTGTGATAACTGGAAATTATAACTCATTTTCATTAATAATCTAAACAATAGAAAATGAGCACGGAATAAATGTGTTAAAAGAAGATTAAAAGATTACTTCCAGCAAACCTAGATTGAAGGGTAGAAAAGATTGAATAAAATCTTTAGCTAAAATGAGTAATTGTTGTTAGTTTCGACCCATTCTATGCATAAATAAAGAAAATTTTAAAGCTCTATTCATGGCTTCCCGCCAATTCCACAAGATTTATAAAAAATACAGTCGGTAAGATAAAGGTCTTATAGTATCGTGTCAGCAACACATCAGGCTCATTCTAAACTGAATGAGTCTTATTTGTGTTAGGGCAGCTCCACCTTTTGTACATGAAACTCTGTCCCCTTGCCCGGCACTCCTTAAAGTAAAGAGATGCCATCTGATTGTTCTGCTGCGCATGTATCTGAACAGTGTTTTAATAAATTCAAGACTGACTGTATATTTTATTATAGTTTACCAGGTTAAAATTTAAAAAAAAAAACGACTTCAAGCCCTATTTCTTCTTCCCCGGTCAGGACGCGAATGTCATGATCATCATCATAATTAGTTTGTACTGCACTGCTGAGTATCTGCACAAAACATTTCGATTTTGAACCATATGATATAATAAAATTAAAATTCAAAACCTATAACGGTATTTTGGATTACCAGGGTACCCAAAGTCAATCGAGGGGCTGTAGGCCTCCTCATGTAGATGTCATTCAACTCGGTCCCGTGCAACCCGCGTCCTTGCCTTTCTGCTATCCTCGCTATGGCCTCGGGCCATTTTGCAAGCACGCCATTTTGTATACCTGGGTGACAACATATTTGGCCATGCATTTTTCTGATAAATATTTTTGTGATAATTTATTTGGATAATATAGACCATATTAAGATATCTATTTAAAAAACAAAGCTAAAGTTTTAACCGCCAAAATTAAACGTGACGTCACTGGAGACGTAATGGGATAAATTTATTTGCCTACCACAAAAAAAAAGTAGCAGTCATGTCAACCAAAGAGTGCCAAGTATTTGAGTAAAGCCAACCATCAAACAAACATCACGTCACTCACGTCTGTCCTAACCCAATAAAATAAAATTATTGATTATTATTGTGAGATGATTTGAAAAATCGAATTTTTTTCATTATTGGAAGGGAAGGACTTTAGAACTTGACCTACTGACGTTGATCTTGAGGGGGGGAGGGGGTTTAGGAGGAGGGGGGTACCTACTACTCCCCCCCGCGGAAATGCCTAGTTGCTGAGATATGATTTTTTAAAGTTTTGAGGTTATGTTGTTAAAATAAAACAAAATTTAGACTGACCTTGACCTTGATAGGTGGGGGGAAGGGGAGGGAGGTAGATGCCCCCCCTACTACTCCCCCCGCGGAAATGCCTAGTTGCTTTCTTCGAAAGGGTAATTTTTCTGCCTCGACACATTTTTCTCCTCCACAAATGCTCCATAATACTGTCATCAAAATTTACATAAAAAGTAGCCACAATAACCTACTCTAGCCAGTCGTTTTTTGTTTGCGCTTTCATGCGTATGCGTAAATTACTGGGAATAAATTGACGTTTCACATTGTTTTTTTTTGTAGTTAAGACGGGCAGGTAAAGGCATTTTTTCATACATCATATGATGATGTAATAGATAGGTCAAATGAATATCATTGTGTTTTATTAAAATATCTTATTTATAATCTTATAAATAGGAACTGTTCTTAAAATATGTTTCTCGGAATGCTTTTGAGATTTCCGTCCCAGTCCAGAAAGTTAGCAACCACATTTCCAGTTATTTTAATTTAGAATCAACTGTACCGATCTGTTATTTACAAAAAATAGCAACCAAACTGGAGGGTTAGTCAATCAAAAATACAACCGAATTGACAGATATTTTTGCCCTTGAAAACTGCCTAATCTGACAAATTAATTTTTACAGGGAGATAAATGAATAAAGGATTCTGACAAATGTCTTGAAATGAAAGGTAGTCTTACGAAATGGCAACCCCACAAGAAATTTTACTTTATTGCGTAACAGTAATGGTACATTACTGTCGCGGTCTGTAATGACTGCGTTGCTGGTCGCACTGTTGGTGGCCGAAAGCGCAGCGCAGCGCAGCTCAAGGCCTACACAGAGCGATCAGCTTTGCAGCCTTCGATGGACAAGCTGGAATAAATGCCGAGACCGAAGGTCGAGGCTTTTATAGCGCGGACATCAAAGGCTGCAATGGTGACCAAGCTTATAGGCCGAGAGCGTAGCTAAGCTAAGCTCGAGGTCTTTGGCCAGCAGTGCAGTCATTGCGGACCAAGGCTTGTATAGTACTTTACACAAATAATGCGAGTAATTAATTAAAACCTGTTTATTATAAAATTGAGAGCGAGTTTTTTTTTGTCACACATAACCAAATTCTGAATAAAGCCTTTTTGCAGTACCTTTTTTAGTGGCCAGAAGATCTCCCACTCTTTTTTTTTTGTCACACATAACCAAATTCTGATTAACCTTTTTGCGCTACCTTTTTTTTACCATTTTCGAAACAATAATGGAATTTGACAGGAAATTACCGGTCGCTAAAACACAACAGATTACTGTCGTGTTTTAGCGACGTAAAGATTTCACAGGAAATTGCCGGCACCTTTTCTGGCTTCTCCAAGTAGCGCGGCAATGTCGCCTTTGCTCAAATAAGGTTGTCAAAATAATGAGCACATTACTAGCTTTGTTTGAGTAATGTACATTTTCGTTTATTGACAAACAGATTTTATCAAGGAAGGATGGAATACCCTATCTTTCAGAATAAAGTATGCTTTTTCTTGAGTACTGGCAACAAGTTACAAGGTGGCTCACATTTTGAAATTTCCACTATTTTATTTCCAGAAATGACAATGTAATATAAAAAATATATAATTTTTACAACATTTGTAGACTGGGTACTGCATGTAATATTTGGTTTATTTTTCATGCAGTTGTTCCGCTTATTATAGCCATTTGTTGCAAATGCTTGCAGTCTGTCGTGGATAAAATAGAGATAAAATTTAAAATAAACATACAATCACTTATTAAATGGCAGCAGCGGTTGAGCCTCTCAAGAATCTTGCTATTTTGTTTGCGTAAGTATGTGTGTAATGTCGCTGTTTCTGGTTCCCACGACATAGGGTATCCTAATGTGGGGCCAGAAGCACTGTATGTACCCGTATATAAATGTTTATGTATTTTTTTTAATTTTTATGTAAGAGATGTATGGTGAGGATGAAGTATATGTTTATTAAATTACATGCTTTACTTATCGACTACTTTAGCTGTCGTTTTTTCAAGATAACAAATGACCAATATAGACTAGAGACCCCGCGAACGACACATGAAATTTGCTTTTTTATTATTTTCCAAACTCTCCCCCGACTTCTTGAAGTTTTATCGGATGAACAAGTGAAATTATTATTTTAAAAACAAAAAAAAAACAAATGAACCGACTGCATTTTCTTTAACCGACCACATACAAACTTATGACTGTAGCTCGTTACGTACATGGTGTATGAAAGTAGCCACAGTAATAACTTTGTAAACTACATTTTGCGATCTCAAATTCAACCTATGAAAAATTCCCGAAAACTGAAACAAAATAACTATCCGGCCCCCTTACTCAGTAACTTAAATCGATTGAAAACTGTGGAAATGTGACTGTTTTCCCATATCCCCTTCACTTCTCTGCTGGCCGCGAATGAAAAATATAATGACATAAAAATTGTGGCAAAATAATTTTGTTCCTTCACAAATGCCCAAAGTAGAATCCCCAGTACTCTAGGTGACGTCTGTCAATTTACAGGACTGGGTAGTCCTTACGCTAATCTCCTGTAGATTTGACTTGAGTGAGCTAGGCACTCGCTCGGTTAATAAAATAAATTTTATAATAAGTTGTATATACTCACTTATTATGTGATTTTTGTAATTCAAAACCAATATTTTCAGGCTGATGTGGTGCGGAGTCACGAAAAACTTGATAAGGAAGCAACAAAAATCACAATTATGCTGTGCCGTCTTCGGCATTGATTTTTTGAAATTTATTATTAACTAATTAGGAAATTACACCACCAGTTGTATAAAAATATCCGTCATACAAACATATTCATCTATTACATACAATATTTTCCAAAAACCTGATGAGCGACAAAAATCAAAAATATAAATGACGCCGTGGGGTGGGTGGGAATACGTGTATAAACTTTCCATGGCGCTCTGGGAACGACCCCTTAAAATAGCTTCGTGCAAGCAGGGGATCATAGCAAATTAAATAATTTATTGGTTTCATTCAACGCAATATTGTAGAGTTGTAGAAATATAATGATTGTTAATTCTCCGAAGCCAAGTTCACCCTTCTTATAATATTGTTGAACACGTGCCGCTCTGATGTTGGCATATTTAAATTAATCCGTAGAGTTTCATCACAACGTTTATAACTAACGCTGGGATGTGCGCACGGTTACTTTAGGGCTTCATTTTCATACAATATAAGGAGATAACTATAAATTTACAAATTAAAATACTAAGACGTTTAATTTTAGAACTACTGAACCGATTTTAACAAAACATTTCTTAGAACCATCGCAGTGAAGTTTACTACCTAAGCAATTTTAACTCAACATACTTATATGAGAGCCATGTTAAGATGATAACTTTCCAACTACTATCAAAACATATCTAAGAACCATCATACTAAATTAAAATCCATTCACCCGTTTGGGCGCTATTATAAGTTTACCTGATAACTTTAGAACTACTTAACTAATTTAAAAAAGCATAACTGCCATGGACAGACTAACAGAAACACCGACACACCGAATCGACAGACGCTTCAAACTTATAATACCCCTCTTTTTGTCGTCGGGGGTTAAATATATACTTGATTGAATATTTGTCTGACGTGGGCACACAATCGCCGTAAGACCTTTCTTCTTGCCAAATTTCATGACCATAGGTCAACGGGAAGTACCCCTTAAGTAAGTTTGATTACCTTGCTAGTTTCGAGCAATTTCATCAGAATTGTGATATCTCAAGATTCTACAGACAAAAACAAATTTTTAGAGCTCCTGCACGTCAAATTCTTTTTAAAAACCTAAACAACACCTACAATAAAAATCTTGCCTCGGTCTACATATTTAATGACTCACTTAGTAAATATAAAACCTGCAACATAGTTTACTCTTCTCCAAATACACATAAACCCACAAGTAAAATCAAACTGTGCCCCAAATCCCGCATATCTCAGAATATCATAACTTTTTTTTACGTTAAGCTATAAGTCCCGGCTAATATCGCTACTCGGTGGTAGTAGTTGTAAAGCTGTGTCATAGGCCCTAATTCGGCAGCTATCAAGCAAGCAAGTTATCAAACTTCTGACAGTCAGGTTCGCTACAAGCCCGACACCCCTACATAAACCCGCAATAAGCTAGCATGGTGGAGTATGGCTCAAATTAACTCGTATCCGGGTAAAGCCTCGTGCCTCTCGGTAGGGACATTGATGGGCTATATTCTTTTTTTACCATCCTATAATCATAAAGTTCAGTTCAAAAGTAAAGAATTGAGAGTGAAAAAGTGGGTAACGAAAGAGACAAGGAATCGAACAAGTTAGTGTTGAAGGACAATGACCTTAACAATAATTGGAAGACCCTCATTAATAGAATAAAGAAATCCGGGGAAAAAACACTGACAAAATCTAAGAAGACACCAAGTAAAGTTTGGATAATACTGAAAATTAAATAACGGAAGGAGATAAAAAGATGTACAAATACCATAAAAACAGAGTTAAAAATTATGTGATAGTGAAAATACTAATCGGGTAGAAAAACAGTGTGAAGACATCGAGTTCTGTATCACAAAAGATTTAGTCTTTTACCAGTTAGTTACCAGTACTCCCAAAAATATGGAGTAGACCAGAGGATTTTGTTGGCGTATGAATGCCGTCTGGAGGGGATAGCGGCGCATGGATACAAGAAAGAGAGAAAGAAAGGGTACATAGATAAATGGGCGAGCGAGAAATCACAGTTGGCTCACACGCCAGGAAACCTTGCAGAATCTGTACTTTAAAAAACAAAGCGACGATGAACGAACGCCATTTATATCAAGGAAAATCTATATTTTTTTTTTCATAATACATTAAGTATACATAATACGTAAGAAAGACATTACAGGCCAGATTAACTGTTTTGTATAAATTGGAAATAAATTACTTTTCCGTTCCTTTCCTTCGTAATTGAATCATAACCGGGCCAGTCAAGTCCACTCTACGTCATAATCCAGTTGTCACGTATAGTAGATCGTTGTAAGTGGCAATTATAGGAATGTTGATTTGGCTAGACCCCTAAACCCAAGATTTACCTATAAATGTAAATGCTAAATAAGCTTGTAACATGTTTTGAATAAAAAACGTGTTTTTTTTCATTTGGTAATTTGTCACCACAGATATCATAGATGTTTTGACATGAAACAAAATTATTGTTTGCATGCTTTTTCGTCGGGTACTTAATAGGTAGTTAACCCAGATGTCACTGGATTTTTGAAAATTGGATCGCGATTTTGAACTTTAAACTTTAAGATACGGTTCAAATTCTATGAAACAAAATTGATCGTTTTAACGACCGGTAGTAATATCTGGGTTAAGGGCTGAACATAGGCCAATGGCATTGAGAATTAGACAAAGAAAAAAAATACCCTTCGCATCGCGTCGAAGCAGACTGACGCATGCTCCCGCGCAGAGCCCCGCGGGGCAGCCCAAGCACCGAGACCAAGAAAATTATAGAAAATATTACTAAACTCCTGTAATAATAACATTAAAAATAAAATAAAACAACCAAAACATTTCCCTTTTTTTACCTATTTTTGCGTGTAAGTTTCATATAGGAAACTGATTTCGTCCCCGAGCGCTTGTTCATTTAGTTGAATAATAATGCATTGCGAAAAATATTTTTAATTATTAAATATAACAGATATCCGATAATTTTAAAAAATCTTAAATATCCATCTTAAATCTAAAATAAACCATCTTAAATCTTAAAATTTATATTTCAAATTAAATAAAAACCGGTCAAGTTCGAGTCGGACTCTCGCACCAAGGGTTCCGTACACGCTGTCAGTACCCTATTATATTTTATAATGACGTCTTCATTTACAAATGTCCCGGGAAAACAAAGCTCAAAACTACGTTTATTCTTTAATTATTTCATTCATTTCATTTCAAGTTCTACAACATATATAGAGACGCAGTAATTTATGAATTAATATTTAAAAGCTATTATTATCTAGTGAGAAGTCTTTGTACTAAATTAAAGCAGACTTTTAAGTTAAAAGTCTGCTTTATATAAAGGTCATGGTTAAAAGTTTTAACCATGACCTTTCCCCCCAGAGTGAGTATTTAGTGACTTTATTATAGGCGTGCGTGGTTATTGGCCGTGGTAAGTGGCCTTTCACACAAAAATTACATATGCTACCTATTTGTAATTGAGGATTGTCTGTTCAAAACATTTTCAAATTGTCCTATCTATCTTGCCATAGGAAACTAGGCTGACACTAAAAGGTCCTATTTCCCTATGACAAGAATATAGAAATAGGACCTTTTGAACAGATACTCCTCAATTGTAATACAATACAAAAAAAACAATCACAATAATTCTAATTTGTAATAGATACTTTGATTTGTTGGTTGTTGGTGATTTTGTAGACAGCTTCACAATTTTCTAAAATTCTACCCACGTATGTAAAGTTTTGCCACTGTTCATATCAAATTAGATGCATAGAGTCCGTGCGGAAAGATAACCGGCCGCGGCAAAATGGAAACCTAACCCCAGATTTGAAATCAGGACCACCCTTTTACCCTAGGAACACTATCAAGTTCATGAGATCATGCGCCGATTTCAGCAAAATTGAGTCATATGCGGTATCTTTTGATTGCGTTGACCTATAAGTTTATTTTTTTCACAACTTTAAGAGATCACAGACTTGAGTAATCGATATTAATTACAACTCCATGCGTTTCTGAGAAAAAGTCTTATAATCATAATCATAATCATAAATCATTTATTTGCTTATAATATGCGTACAAGGAGTTCTTAAATAGCTAATGTCTTAGCATATTAACCATTTAGAATGGTGTGCAAATATTATAATACAAGTAATAGAAATAGAAGGTCAAAATTGGTTCAATTAAATTAATCACAGCAATCATAACATTATCAATAACAATAATAATTACAATAAATAAATGCAGGAACACATTTATAAACATTATTTTTTTAAAAAGTCACTAACATTATAAAACATATTTTCCAATAAGAAATTAAATAACTTGATTTTGAATAGATTAATTTTGAGGTCTTTTAGCTCTTCCGGAATAGTATTAAATATTTTAATTGACATGCATAGTGGGCTATTGGAAAACAGTTTGAGCCTTTGTGGTGGTAAATAAAGTTTGTTTTTACTTCGGCCTCTACAATTGAATACCTCACAGTTTTTCCTAAATAGGTCTGGATACTTTTTGACGAAAATACAGACTTCAAATATGTACATACAAGGTAATGGCAGTATGCCCAATTTTTTGAACAGAGGCTTACAACTATCAATATATCCAGCGCCACACAAAGCCCTTATACATTTCTTTTGTGTTATAAATGCCCGCTTAACGTCTACCGAGTTGCCCCACAATATCAGACCATAACGAAGTACCGGTGCAACGTACCCGTGGTATGCTGACAGAGTAGCCTCTCGTGTGGCTACGTCTCTCATCCGCCTCAGTGCGTACACGAATCTGTTTAACTTAAGACATACTTTGTCAACATGAGCTTTCCAGTTGCAAAACTTATCTATTGTCACACCTAAAAATATTGTAGAGTCAGATTCGGCTAGAGTTGTATTATTATGATTAATTATTAGTTGATTGTGATTAGCATTATCATGAGTCTGAAATTGAATTAATTGTGTTTTCTATATATTTACTTTTAAATTATTACATTCTAACCATTTACTAACGCTTTCTAATGTTTCACCTATCTCTGTTTGCAACTCATTTCTATTTTTACATTTAACTATTAAAGTTGTGTCATCTGCAAACAGTACGCACTCATTCTTAGTCATGTCAGGTAAATCATTAATATACAGCAGGAATAAAAGGGGGCCCAGTACACTGCCTTGCGGTACTCCAAAATCATTAGAGCGATATTTTGAGTGAAATGACTTTTTATGTTTATTATTTATCATTTCTATTTCTACACACTGAGTCCGGTGACTTAAATAGCTATTTATCCATTCCCAACAGTTTCCTCTAATCCCATACCTGTACAGTTTTTCAAGTAGAGTTGGATGTGACACGAAATCAAAGGCTTTACTCATATCTAAGAAGATAGATGCAACGGCCATTTTAGAATCTAAGCTTTGTATAATGTTATTAATAAGAGAAAAGCAAGCTAATGTTGTTGAACGATTTTTTCTGAAACCAAACTGCTGCTCCTTAAGTATTTTAAACTGTGTGACAAAACTGTATATTTTGTTGTACATAGCCTTTTCTATTATTTTGGAAAGAACGGGTATTAGGGTCACAGGCCTATAATTGTTCATATCGTTCCTTTCGCCCTTTTTATAGAGAGGTTTAACAACTGATTGCTTAAGACGTGACGGGAATTTTCCTTCTGTAAATGATAGGTTTATTATATGTGTCAAAGGTTTTGCAATGTACCGAGCACAGAGTTTTAGGATTTTCGTGTTTATTTTATCATAGCCAGTGGAGGCGGTATTTTTCAATGTCATTATTATATTAAATATGTCTTTTTCGTCAACTGGCGACAGGTATATTGATTCAGCTCTATGGCTTATTAACGGAGTCAGTACTTGATTATTTTTACCTTTACTGTCTGATGTGTTTGTTAAGTCTATAAAGAAGTTATTAAACAGCTCACTTATATCACTTGCATTTGTATGAAGTGTGTCCTTTATTTTTATACTAGTAATACCTTTTTTGTCTTCAATTTTAGCAATATTATTTTTAATTATATCCCAGGAAGCTTTACATGTATTTTTCGAGTTTTTTATATAGTTTTAATTTTGAATTTTTTGACAGTTATGGATACATTTTTTTAATATTGTGGCATAATTTGGCTTAACAGACGGTGAGACAGACAGACGGACAGAAATTTACAGTTTTAGGATTTTTCCCTTTACTTGTGCTATAAGACGTTCCTTCATTCCAAATTTTAATTTCAACATGATACCTCCACGCGTTCCTGAGAAAAGGGGTCGTAACAGACGGACAGACAGACAGACAGACGGACAAAAAAGTGATCCTATAAGGGTTCCTTTTTTCCTTTTAAGATACGGAACTCTAAAAATCAGCTCGACTCAAGTACACCTGTTCGGATTCGGTAATGTTGCTGCTTTCTGTAGTCTCTGATTCTCTGTCAGACCCGGTATTCATAATGAACTACTCATCGGTCAATCTATCTCTGTACCAGAGTAATTTTCTTCGAGACACTTGACATGATTTACCTTTTTCTTCCAGTCGTCATTTGTTGTCGACATGTTCCAGGAGAATTGAGCCTGTCTGATGGTGCATCCATGGGATGTCGGGCTCCTAAATTGGTTGGTCCACCTTGGCTTCCTAAGAGGTGCTCGGACTGGCCCCATAGCCATGTAGTAGTGTCTTCGGAACATGGCATACGAGCAGTCTTGTATGTGACCCGGAAAAATGATGAAAATGATGCTGGTTTTCTTCTGGACCGATATGGCTTTCTTGACAAGTTGGTCAATGAATTGGCCTGGATGAGTAGATTAGCACGGAATTGCCGTACTCCTCTCGCACAGTGAATGCTGACCCCAATTCTCCCACTGGCAGAGCGACACGAGTCGCTGCTGAATTTCGTCCGGTTAGTACAGTCCTCGAAGTTCGGTGCGGAATTGGAGATCCTACGGAATGGACGTTCGAAATTAAAAGGAGCTGATGCGAGTCTCATCATATTATTTATTCGGACGGGTTGCTTGTGTGGACGATTGCGCAGTGCCAACTTGCCGTATTGGCCTTGTCACCCAATACTGCTTCCCAAGGGGGGGCCGTTAGTTGGCTTGCTGGTGACTGATCGGCATATCACGGATGCTCAAGCAGGCTTGCAGCCTGCCCTGTTGCCCACACTCCAGCGGGGATTTTGGATGTTATCTGGCCGTCGTACCATACGGAGCATCGTGTTTCGGTGCATGCCTTGTTACCGCCTCAAGGCTGCCAAGATGCAACCCCAACAAGGAAACTTCCCTACGGATTGAGTGAGTGATGTCATCAAGATGTCAGGCCGTTCTCGGGTGTTGGTACGGATTTTGCAGGGACGTTTCTAGTTAAGAGTTCAAGGTTTCGTAACGCCAAACGGTACAAGGCGTATCTCCGGGTATTTGTTTGTCTATACACCAAGTAGGTTTAACTCGAGCTCGTTGCTGACCTCTCGACTGAGGCCGTTATTGCTTGCTTGGACAGATTTGTGTTCCAAAGGGGACTTCCAGCTTGATCCGTTCTGATAACGGTATCAACTATGTAGGTGCAGAACGATACTTATTCTCATAAATATCGTTTAGCGAACTCTCGGTCGCTAATTTTTTGTATCTAAATATGGTATGATAAATGAACGGCCCTCTCCGTACAATCAATTAATGTCAATTTTTAACAAAAACACAGGATCCACCCTGACTAATAATATACACTGACGAGCAATGAAAAAGTTCCAGTGAGATAGCACCAAATTACTCCTAAACGGGAAAGGTTAGCTTAATGACGCCGTCTGTAATATTGAAGTACATTTAACAGTGCATCAGAATATTACCAAGTAAAAACGTCAATATTGAGTTCAAATTTTAAATTAAAGGTTTTAAAAAATTGGATGGGTGTTTGTCGCAATTTTGTGGGTGGAACTTTTTCATTGCTCGTCAGTGTACCTACTGTTCGGAACCGAACGCAGTTCGATAATGTGATCGATATAGTTAAGGTGAATTCGTATTAGTTAAGGTGAATTTAGAACACACCTTTAAAAACGTTATTTTGGAAGATAAATGTCACAAAAACAAAATACCTGCTGACGATAAATTTTCTTATCTGAACAGAGTCAATCTTTAAAACCTATGAAGAGTAGCACCTCCTGATTTGCTCACGTCAACCTACATTGTAACAGCGCAGTCAGTGATCACGTACTACATAACGGTATGAGGTGGAGCATGCAAAGTGAAGTTCCTTACTCTGGAACGAGCGCAGAGGTCACTCTTGAAAGGAATGTTTAGTAAACCATATGGATTTCCAACGACTGACCTATACTCAACTTCTAATCTTCTGACGGTTAGAAAACTTTATATCTTTCAGTCAGTATTAATAATGCAAAGCTCTGTTCATTTTGACGCACAGCACCTAATAAAAAGAAGACACAATGTAGCTACCCCTTTTTTAATTTTTTACCCAAATTTTTAACTGTTTTTGCTCGCAGACAATTTAAAATAAATATAAATTAAATTGTACCCCATGTAAGTCGAATGTATAAATTCTCTCTCGAAGTGATGACTTAAATAACAAATTTATATTTTAGTCGTATTTAGAAATAAACTGAATTCATGTTCCAATAAATTTAAACTTATATAAATTGTTGTAATAAATAGCAGCCGGATTAATATCTTTATCTCATAAAATTAGTATAAAATAAAAATACGAATATACTAAGTTATACACACACCGGCACAATTAGCGGAACAGAAAAAAAGCTAAACATGATTTTTTAAATTTGGGTTTTAATTTAAAAATGGAATACTAAGCGACTGCCATTTTTTTCATTCTTTTGTTTTAATTTTCATTGATTCATTTTTTTCGACCGCTTGTCCGTTATTAGAAGGTTCGTGCATTCCATTTGAAAAGCTTTGAATTGCAGTTTTTTGAGGCTTTTGAGTTTTTTCGCATATTGATAATTTACGAGCATCTAAGTATGCCTGATTTAACGCCATCAGAAATCATTAGGGCAGATCAAATGAGGAGAAATGGTCAAACCTACAGATCGATTGCCAGAAGCCTTCGTCGATCGTTATCAACGATTCATCGTAGCATCCAACGATACAGATTGACGAATACTCTAGTGAGAAGGCCGGAAAAGGTGTACTTCAAGGAGGGATGACCTTTTTCTCCAACTTCAAGTCCGACGGAACACGAGACTAACGGCGGTGCAGGCTCGAAATGTACTGGAAGAGGTACGAGCAGTAAGGATGAGTGAGCGGACAGTTCGTAGAAGATTCGAAGAAGTGTGTGTAGGCTCGTATGTGCCCGCCAAAGCCCCAAAACTTGAGAGACATCATCGCACAAACCGTCTACACTTTGGTCGTGAACATCGTGATTGGGACTTCGACGACTGGGGACAGGTCCTTTTTACTGATGAATGCAGAGTTATGTTAAATCAAATTGATGGAAGGCAGCGAGTATGGAGACGCAAATTTTGAAAATACAGTGGCATATGGCGGCGGTTCAATTATGGTCTGGGTAGGAATATGTTTAGGAGCTCGTACGGAGTTAGCAGTGGTCGAAGGCGGGAATCTGAATGCTGATCGGTATATCAGGGAGATTTTAGAAGAACATGTTGTGCCATTTGCCCCCTTTATTGGTAACAACTTCATTCTAATGCAGGATAATGTTCGGGCTCACAGTGCTCGCATAGTACAGACATACCTAAACCATGTTGGTATAACGGTGATGGAGTGGCCAGCATGGTCCCCCGATATGAACCCTATAGAACACGTCTGGGACTTGCTAAAGAGGAGTGTAAGGTCAAGAATGCCACCTCCCAATAATCTCAACGAGTTGCGAAACGCATTTCTTGAAGAATGGCAAAGGTTGCCCCAAGAAACCATTGATAACATCATCCGCAGCATGCCCAGACGGATGGAAACCCTCATCAGAGCATGAGGAGGAAACACTCGATATTGAACAGTCATTGAAATTGTTGTTAACCTTTGGAGAATCTTGAAATTTCTGCTGTTTCTCTATAATTAAAAAATCGAAGAAAAATGCATTTTGTTCAACTTAATTTTTATTTTAATTAAACTTTAAGTATGGTATTACAAATGAATGTTAATTTAATTGTTGTTTCATTTTAAATAATGTTTTGTTTAAAAATTACATTCATTGTTCTAAATTCCCTCTTTTTCTCCCTTTTTTTTCTGTTCCGCTAATTGTGCCGGTGTGTGTATAAATAAATTTTTATAATTTTGTTTATATCAGCCTATATCTCGGTCATAAATATTATAAATAATAAACTAAATAATAAAAGTGATCAGTCTGGATTTGTTTGACCTATTATTATCAATATGTTTTATGTTTGAATTCAAGTTTAATTAAATTCAAGCTTACTGGTCCCCATTCTTCCTTTAATACGATTGATAATTATATTTTTCTTAATCTTACACAGCACTTGCATTACACACTACACACTATCATACATACAGTAAAAATGTGTAATTTTAATTAATCTTTAATCACATGTTAATCTTTATTAATTTAATTTATATGTAACTTATTGTTGCTTGTTTTGTTTACGATTATTTCTGAACCAAGGCGGAATGGCGAGGCTCCTGTAATACAGGTCGTAAGACTTATCATACGGCCGCAACACATGCATTTTATTATTTAAGTAATGAATAAACATGTAAATAAAAAAAAAATACTCCTTCATGAAGTCCACAAATTTTTGTTTTCAATTCAGTGTTCCGCGACATCCGGCGCTCCATCGACGTCAATCTTGATTCTGAAGTCCTTCTAGATTCTCTTAGCTGCGGTCTATCTGCCCTAAAGGGGAATCGAGTTACAAAATGGCCAGAACGAAGGCTACCAGTTTTATTCTGGTAAAACAACAGCACTCTTCTTCGTCTGCGTCGACTCGACGAGCGGCGGGGGGCTCTTCGATTTCCCAGAATCTTTGCATGACTTCGTACAACGCTGAACCAATGAGCATGCCTACAGACTTGTCAGGCTTTACCATTGGCAAAGCCGGTCCCATAATCACGTGACCAAATTTCGTATCTACATCAACCAGCCCGTCTGGCTGTACGATTCGGCGATCCGACAGAAAATATCTGCCCAGAACACCTGTTCCTAGTAGCAGGTCCAATGGATCCGGGGTATCGAATTCGGGGTCCACCAGCTTGAGGTCCGTCAGGGTTCGATCAGCCGCATTCAGCCACACCAGAGGGTATTGACCCATGACGTTAGTCATCACTATAGCTTGGATGGATGTCTTGAACCAAATTTCATAGCGTAGGGAGAACATGACCAACTGTATTCGTTACCATAACAATCGCCACACCCCGAATTGATTTATTATACTTATTTACTCTAAGGCTTAACCATTTTGCTAAGTTGTTGGACACAATACTTTCTGTTCGCAAACACAAATTGTGTTGCCTACAGAAAAGCACAGATGCGATGGGCAATAACACTGTGTCCGGTTGCGGGGTAATACATGGTTGGGCAACAAATCTCTAGCAGGGGCTCCCTCGGCCTCACTCCGGCTAGTCACTCAGTGTAGGCAGGTCGCTGTACACGAGTGGGTTCCATGGCGCTTCGTATGGCCATGTATGGAGAGCACCCTCCCGGACACGGCACTATCAGATGACTCCCTGCCGTGAGGGGCGTGGCCGCAAGTCCCGCCGTGGGCGCTCCCAGATCGGAAACTTACCTCCAAGATTTTAGAGGCTACATACGTTACCTCTATTCATCCACGGCTTCTGTATCAGGGCCAAGGCTGTGTGGTTAACCTCCATCCACTTCCTCGCCTGAGCCGTTGGGGTTTCGCTGTGGTGGAGGTTTGCTTGTAAGATTTTACATGATGGGAAAGGGGTAGTCATCGTTGTCTGATAGCAGCACCTCCTTATCCATCCCGAACGCCAGGTTACCCATCCCCTCCGCACAATCCATTCCGTTCTCTGACAAATCCAGGACAAAGATACCGTTCTCTCCAGGTTTGTCGATGATTGGGTCGGCCTGCTGCGTGGGGATTGGGGGCCCAGGGCCGTGATGACCTCAGCAGTATCTAGCTGCTTAGCTGTCAACTGGAGTGAAGGTGGTTCTTCGAGGAATCTTCCTCTAGTCCCCTGAAACTTCACGTACACTGACTCGAGCAAACAGCCGAGTCGGCGACTGCGTTCCATCAGAGGTTGAACCACCTTTTCCGGGATGCTGACGAAGACGAATGTCTATCTATGGCTAGTCCGCTTTTGGCAGAAGCCACCCTACGAGGTAGGGCGCTCTGTTTCCGTACCCTGAGCTTTTTCCCCGTTGAGAGGGTTAAGCTACACAGGCACGGAGTAAGCCATGTTAGTATCCTCTAGTCCTCACACGAGAGTCTGAGGACATCATTGGCGTGGACCGGTTTTACCCGGAATGTGGTAAAGTATTGTATTGTATTGTATTGTATATATTCGCTCCTTCGCTCTCCATCAACTCCCCATTTGTTTTCAGTTAATAAATTACGCAGTGAATTAGAATCAGTTAGTTGCGTATTAGTTTGATAGTAACAAGTTAGCAACAGGTCGATTAGCTAGGACCCTGGCGCGTTGCCCATTGGCCTGAAGCCAGGGGGGCTGTCCTTGTAAGCACATGACGCCTTTGATGAACAAGTTCATGGCATTCTCTGTTGTCGTGTTAATAGCCGGTAGTTTCCCAAAGTACAAAGTTCTAAGTGATTTTGGAAAGATTAATAAAAGTGTTTCGTATTATCTAGCGCCGTTGCGTTGATGGCATCTGATTTGAGTTAAGGACTTTGTTTTGTTTAATTTCGATCGTATTTGTGTGTGGTGTTGTAATGGTACACGAGATTCGGTACATTTGATACTTCATTCTGCGTGATAGAGAGCTAGCCCAACGCCGCGCTGTTTTGAATACGAGAATCGGTTCAGATAACGTTTGGGGGTTTTGTGTAGCTCACTGGCAAAGTTAGCAAAAAAAAAACAGAGCCGATGCGTGGGTTGATTCGTGGAAGTTTTCAGGCCAAGTTTTTTGTCGCATTCCTGCGAGATGTGTAGAAATCAGAGCCGATTTGGCTGCGCGTTGAATAAAATTATGAATAACTAAATAATGAAAGGTTATTATGGAACGGAGAAAGCTATTATGTTGATTGCAAATATACAATTGCGATTGAGGTATGATATGGAGGGTCTGACACCTCTGGATTGAATATCATTCTAGTGGTCTTTTGCTACGCGCAGCTAGTGGTCGGGTAATGCTTAATTAATCGCAACAAGCTTTTATTGGTCAGCGATCAACAGATTCTGTGTATCGGCAGTACCAAATGATTTGAGTGATCACCTACGGTTGATCATAGTGAATATGCGTACACACAATTTGTAGAACGGCGGATCTGCATGGCATGGTTGAAATTAGACCCTGTGTAGTTGGTGATAAGAAGCTTCGCTTGGGCAGAGCGTTTTCGCAAAGGACGCATGTGGGGCGTATAAATACAATTGTGGGGGAAGGGAGAGCATTCAGTCTCAGCGTCTAGCTACTGTGGCAGTCGCCTCACGAGTTCTAAAAAGTTTTGTCTGCCGTGTTACGCGTCAGAACTATACGAATTGGTGATTGCGAAGTTTCAGTGGGTTTTCGTGAGTGTCTGAAGCGCCGAGATATACCTCGGTTCCTACCTTTATATCAACCTACCCCTAATTCCAAAACTATCCTTGGGTCGTTAGGAAAGAACTTTTAAGTCAATTGATCTGAGTCTGAGTCTGGGCTTGGAGCGACCCTAAATTCCTTTTTCCTTCACCATAGGGTTCCTGGATTGGCTCTTAGGATATTCGCGGGCTAATCCTCTCCTCATTCCTTAGAATAGCGAGTTTTGTAATTCCCACACACACAGTCGTTAAACATTCAAGCACATTCAAATCAAACTCAACCATTTTCGAGTGGTGTCGATAATGGACGTGGTATAACACTAGGTTTTAGACTAGGCTAGACAGGAGTTTAGTTGCGGCTAAACCTAGGTTGGCAGGGCATAGGGAGACTGTTTGATCGATGAGGTTCCGCGGATGGAAATAACAAATTCAGAACAAAGTTAAACCGGTGTCAACACAGATAACATATCCTGTTGATATTTTGACATTTGAGTGCTGTCGGGGACGCACGAAGAGATCAATTTACAGTCTAAAGTTCATTGTTTAGGTCCGGGTAGGTGTTTTGCATTGCCTTGGGTCAGATTGGATTCAAGTTGCATTTTTAAATTAAATGTAAATTTCGCTGGATATCTAATGTGTAAGTTGAGTCGGTATATATGATTTGGCTCAGCCCAGGACGTGCTGCGGCTAGTGGAATTCATAGTTCGGTATTTATCGAATTATGCACTTCGCTATGGTGTGGGTTAGATATCCTAAAACAATAATGCTTGCGTTTCGATAACATCCAGCTCAAATTGCGCAGAGTTGAAGGTTTCAAAACGTTACGGACCTTTTGAGGTAACCGCTAGTTCAGAACCCATTTCGGAACTCAAATCGCAATTGTGTAAACCGGTCCTTTCGGATCGTTATTGCCGTGAATCAAATATATAATTGGAACCACCACAAGCCGCTACTAGCGAGCACATGAAATATCATTGAGTACTCACGTCGTAAAACTACGACGGATATCTATACTATAACTGTGATCGATCACTAAAACTAAAACTAAAACAAAAGATGTTCCAAAGCGCTCATATATACAAAAACCAGATGGTGCCATCACATAAAATATAACAACGATCGTTTTGGCGCAATACACCGCTGACTGATGCGAATTACCGGCTCGCGGACATATATGCTTTCTCTGTCTAACTAGAAACTGTAATTTCTGAGCCAAGCTTCGTTCGACTATTGTGCGCCTAACGGATTTCTCGACGAACGAGAAATTCAGACTTATCATTCTTACTTACAAAACTTACAGCCGAATCGGGTCCTCTCATTTTGGGATAGATAGAATAGACGATCATAGCTACTGTTAGCGGCGGCTGCGACTTTGCCCTGGGGCCCGGTACAGTGTATTGGTAAATGATAAATTAACAAGTCAGCTAAAATAAATGTAACAATTCATAAATGATTAATTACACATGGTAAGTCTATATAACAATAACTAAGTCACAGATTACAATTCATAATTATAATATTCAGTATAGTAGGTACCATCTATTTTATATTTTTTGGTATTACATGAGTCACGTCCGAAGAAAGTCATTTATGAATAGTTGGCTTCATTTAACAGATGTTTTTTGAGATGATTTAAGAATATAATATCGCTAGCTGCGGATTTAATGTCTAATGAGATTAAATTGTATATTTTAGGGCCCATCACACTTATGCACCTAGTTGATTTCACGAGTCTCCTGCTAGGTATATGAAGGTTATCTCGTTGCCGTGTCCTAACACTGTGTAGGTCAGAGTTTTTTACAAAAGTATTTAGATTACGTTTGACGTACCATGGCACCTCAAGTATGAACATACAAGGCAGTGTCAGTATCTTAAGATATCTAAACAGTTCCTTTACGGGCCAGTCTTGCGGCTTAACTGCAATGAGCCTGACTGCTCGTTTTTGCATTGCAAATGCCCTATCTTTGTTTGCAGTTGTTGCCCAGAGGTCAATGCCGTAGTTCAATATGGAGTTGAAATATCCGTAATATGCTAGTTTTACGTTAGCTAACGTTAGGCTAGGGCCGAGTCTTCGTAGCGCGTGACAGCCGCGCACAAAAAGCCTCAATGTGAGGCGACCATGTCAATGCAGAGTCGACAATGATTCCCAAGAACTTTACCTGCTCAACATGGAGTGCCAGTGCGCCATTGCTACTAATCCCATTCGCAGTAAACCAGACCGATATATGGGACATCATCCGGCTGAGTTTGTCCTATAACATCGAGTAATCGTCTGCTGACACTGTTACGCTATGTGGGGCCCACCTGGTCCGAGGAGAGTTCCATGGTCTCCTGCATCAACCGTTCCTGCATTTCTTGGGTCTGCTGCGTCGACAGGTGGCCGGTCCCCTCGGTTGCAACTGCTACCATGAGGTCCGCTTTGACTACGTCAGCAAAGCTTTGTTGGGGATCTTCATGTCGCTCAACCTTTTGCCTCTTCGACTCCCCCCAAGAGATACGGTATCGTCGAGGCGAGGCCTTTTGGACAACGTTAAAGCCCCTGGATTGCTTTTCGTTCCCTGCCTTGTTTTCTGCCACCTTCAAGGTTCCTGGTACTGGACCCTTACGTAGCTCGGCCGTTGGTATTTGATGACTATGACATAATTTTTATGGACAACGCATAATATTACTCGCGATTATTGGAAAAGGTGCCTACAACAGCCACTATAAATAATATACTTACACAAAGTTGGCTCGAATCAAAAACCACTTTTGCGATCGAGAAGTCGGTAACTAACGGGGTGACATCCGAGGAGGCGTCCGAGCTGCGCCTGGGTTACTAAAGGGTGTCTGCTGCCACCCGATCGTGACGGCCTGGTCAATACACCCAGCGCCTTGGTAGACTGGAGAATCAACAACAATGTTCGCCTGAACAATGTCCCCGACCTTATCCTGGCTACACTCTGTACAGGTACCCTGTTCATCCCTGTACAGGCGATCTCACCCGCCGGTATCAATGGGTCCGCCCCTATGCTTGTGGTCCCATTGGTCCCTGGGTGGCGACCGAGAACCTAGTTACCTCCTTGCCATGACCCTGAGTATTGCCCTGGACCCGACCCCGGTCACCTTGTACCTGCGTACCGTATGTACCTGTTCATATAACTGGGGTGGGCCTGACCGGTACAGGCAGAGGGTCTCATGATGTGGGCGGTCACAAAACGAACACATGCTCACCCGCTCGCACTCTCTTGCTAGGTGCGTACCGAGGCACCTGAAGCGCCAGCCTCGTTGCTTAACGATCCGGCACCGTCCTTGAACCCGTTAGTTCATAAATATAATACATTTGGCTGCGGCATTCTTTTTGTAGAAACTCGACCAGGTCGGAGAAGGCTGGCAAGTCGTCTGCGGCTCTCCCGTGTGACTGTTCGAATCTCGTCCTCACATCTGTTGGGAGGCGAGACAGAACGATGTAGAACAGCAGATACGACCATTCACTCATTGGCAACCCCAGGATTTCCAGTGCTTTGGTGAACGACAATACAGATTCAATGATTCAACATCTCTGCCTGTATAGCACCAATCCGAGTCACCATTGGAATGGTGAACAGCCGTTTCAACTGGGCGTCAACCAACCTAACCTTTTTGTGGTAGTGCTTTATAAACAAATGGCCTCCGTAACGGCAAGGTATGAAACCATCTTCTTTGCCACCCTGCTTAAAGCTGCCACTAGCTGAGCAACCTTGTATGGTTTGGTCAAGTCCGTCCTCAAGTGCACTAGGCTGTTAAACAAGTTGATGAAACCCACCCACTCGTCATCTCCTTCAAAAACTAAATATAGTGAGTCGGCAATCTCGATAATAAACCTGAAGGAGGGGTTAGCTCGCTCTTATCAAAGTGAACAGCCTCGCGCTCACGTCGCATGTCTGTAGCCGTCTGGGTGATGGTAGCGGCCATATCCAATCACTGATTAAAATCCGCTATCAATTTGTCAAACTTGAGTTGTGGAATTTCCTCAATGGATTCCACCTTCGCACACAACTCTAGCACGATATTGGAGCAATCATTTACCTCCAAGGAACGCTCCAACACAACATCATTCCTGTCCTTGCGTGCCACCAAGGCATGAGATGATGAAAACCAGCTAAGCTCCCTGCTGACCTCTCTCGTAAGCTCTAACAGAGACATTTTGTACGAACGATACCTACAATTTACAAAAAGATTGATTAACAGAACCCTCCAATAAAAGGTCCGTCTGACAAAACCCTGGAGTCAACGTAACATGGAGTCCGAGAAACAATTAAATTTAAGTTGAAATAGTTCACAAATAAATCAATTCAGTCAGTAGTGAAATTCCATTCAAATTTTATATCATGTAACACATGTATAACATATCACACTATGAGGTCAATTAAAGTTCACTTTAAGGGCTTATTTCTTTTTACACTATACATTACAATATAACAATAACAATACAAATACATAGACTGATCAAACTACTGACGGATGTGGAACTGTTTTTACCTGCATGCCGCGCCTATTTAAGTAGCAGTCTGTAACCTCGATTCTTATTACCCCAAAGGGCACAATGATGACAAGGACCACATTCTGCCAACAGTTGTTAGATCCCCTCAGGGCGGTGTTCTGGGCTGGGGCCCATAGACGGCGTTACGCCGTGCAATAACCATTCACAAGGTAATTTGCTAGCACCCCTACTGCTTCAGCTTCACCGAACGCTTCCTGCGTCGATTCTGGGTGTACCCAGACTAATGATGATGACGACGCCGTCCACAGTACTTTCGCCAGCAAGGTCACTCAATACCGTATCACTCAATAATATAATAATATACGTGGCTACCCCGCAGAGCTTCTTATCAAGCGAATTGAACCTTGTTGGCCTGGAGGGCAATGGGCGCCGCTTCTTCTTCTTCTTCAATCCAGGGGGTAAAAGTGCCTGCTCCTGGTCCGCTTGAATGGGGCTTTTGTGCATATGGGCGCCGCTTTCTGGTACAGGCCTTTCCTGCAAGCCGAAATTTGGGAATCTCCGTTCAGACCAGTTGCGGGGCCGTAATATAGTTAACAAAAAAACGCGTTTCGGTATCGGATCACCTGTACCTCCGTTGGTACAAAAACTGAACGAAAATCTTACCAGCTCAAAATCACGATATTGACTTCGCTGACCACAGGAAGCGACAAACTTTTTTTTGGTAACTGTGAAAATGATGTTTTTAAAGGTGCGTTCCGAATTCACCTTAACTATACATCGATTATATAATCGATCTGCGTTTGGTTCCGAACAGTAGGTCTATTCTTATTCATGGTGGATCCTGTATTAATGTCAAAAACGACATTAAGGTTACGGAGAGGGCCGTTCCAATATCTACCTTATTTACATACAAAAAATTGGCTACCTCTCTTATATATCGTTCTGCACCCACATAGTTGGTACCGTTATCAGAACGGATCAATGCTGGAAGTCTCCTTCGGGACACAAATCTGTACAAGCAAGCAATAACGGCCTCAGTCAAGAGGTCAGCAACGAGCTCGAGATGAACCAACCAACCCTTGCTCTTAGCCAAGACCAAACGCACCTGGAACTCCCCGGCAGAGGTGACGGTTCGCAGGTAAACCGCTGCCACAGTCTCGTTCAGAGGTATCCAAAACCCGTGGAGGGTTGCCCTGTAATTCCCAGCAGGGATCCCTTTCCTCGGCAGTGAGGCCCTATTTATGTCCGGGAGCGAGGAGTACATCCGCGGCCAATCCGTCAACAAATCTTTTGCGAGGGGGGTGTCCCAGTTCCACTGATCCACCCACCCACAGCTGTTGCATAAAACATTTGAGGGCAAATGTGCCAGGAGAAATCCATCCGTTCGGATCAAACAAAGTCAAAGATCTTTATAAAGTTCTTTTATTATATATATATACTTTATTTATATACTTATTTTTAATATAAACTTAGCAAACGTAATTGTATGCCTCTTCTCTACATTGGACCACTGTGGGAGAAGGAAGGCGTAGTAACTCCCACAGATTGATTTAAAATTGGTTGTGCTTAACTAATAGAAATATTATAAATTTAATTATAATGCTGGGAATCTGGCCAAGGCACTGGAGCTAAAGAAAAAACTCCACTCGCCGATTCCCCGCTTTTATATGCGCACGAGCTCCGACGAAAGTTCCAGAATATCGGATATCACTTTCCCGTTGGCGTCTTTCGGCTAGAGGTAAAACACTCGTCTGCTCGCATAGTCTAGCTCGCGAATGTGTAACGTCACGCTACCAGTGGAACGCGGCCGCTCCGCCAGATGGCGGTACCAGTCTATATAAATCGACAATTGGCGCAAATTGATGGATCGCATCCCAGTACTCAGCTCAATTTAAAGATCGCCTGGCAAGAACTAAACAACAAGACGCAACCAGTGCTCACCAAATTTTTAGGGGTACTACAATAAGCTTAAAGCACTTTCTTTTGTACTTCTCGGGGTATCTGACGATAATGATGCCATAAAGACTAATTTTGGCTATTGAGGGCTTCATTTGTATGCATACTGCTCACGTGATGATGATGGTGATAGTCCTGACCGGTTTCTAGCGAATGGATCTATTTGGAAGGCTGCTTTTCTGGTGCATTAAGGGATCATCTATAGCTGACTTTATCTAGTCTGTCATCACATTAGTGATCGACCACGTATTTGGGTGCCTTCCAGTTTCCTGCATTACCTACCTATTACAAAACTAATCACTAAAATGAAATGGTCCATCAGATGAATCTTTGTCTGATTCACCTAAATGTATGACAACATCGTCGGATAAACCATCTATTTTGGGCTCCTTTGATTTATCTGTCTTTGTGCCTAATTAAGTTATTATCTTCCTGTAGCCGTGCCTAAACACTGTTAAGCTTGAAGTCTACACTGTGACTGGCTACTCTTCCTTTCATGATTCCCCAACAGAGTTCAATCGGGTTGAGCTCTGGATTATACAGTGGAAGACGGTGTACTGAGTGACCAAGTTCTTCGAGCGACAAGTTAAAAAAATGCTTGCACTATTTCGGGGCATACTTTCATGTTTTGTTGTTACTCAGTATAGGCACAGAATACTTGAAAGAACTATGTACAGAAAGATTACTTCTCAAATACACTTAAATAAATAGCTACTCTCGCTGTGCGACAATAAAGCGCAATCTAGCTCGCACCTGCGCTACCTACAACAATCACAAAGCACCTACAGAATCGGTTGCCCCGCCCGTGCAGGCTACTTTGCGCCGAATTACTACGCCTACGTGCTTTTACGAACGACCACAATTGTTTAGGGTTAATTTTGATGTTTGTTTGCATTGTTTCAATGTAACGTGTGAAACATTCATCTTGAAGTACTTTCTGCCTTTTTCGTAGTGAGAATTCCATGTAATCCAATGGATTATTGTACAGTTTCCACTTTTTGAGACATTGGGCTTTGACTCTGTTTATTTTAATAAGTGCCTCAGTAAACCATATAGGATGCAGCGTATTTTTCCTTCTGGTGTCCATAGGTATATGTTCACTGATTGTTTTATTAATAATAACATAAAAATTATCGATCGCATCATCAAGGGCACTCACATTGAGGCATCTGGACCAATAGGATTCATCGAGTATATTACAGATTGCAACATAGTCGCCCTTATGAAAGCGGTATCTAGGACAGTTTGCTTCAGTAAGAGGATTAGATGTTAGGTCGTAGGCCAGTATTTCTAGAGATGAGTGGGCTAGATCTTCTTTAATGAGTGGGACGGGGATGCGTGAAATTTCGAGTGCGACATTACTAAAAACTAAGTCTAAAGTATGGCCGCTGTCATTGGTTACAGTGTTGAACTGATTAAGTTCAAGTACTTGAAACTTCATCAACTAAGTTAGTGGCTGCTTCTTGGACTGCTATAAGTTCCCTGAGCAAATGTTCAACACCGGTGGGCGACCATCGCAAGCAACGCATGTTAAAATCACCGGTGACAATGAAGTTTGAATAAGGGTATAAAGTTTTCACATAGTTCACGGATGAAATTAAATTATTGATGTGGAGATGGAGAACCGGAGAGTGGCCACTTTTTTCGGGAAGATATGCAGCGCATACGTTTAAGTCCTTAGAAGTACCACGAAGTGTCTTAGCGGGTATGGTAACCCATAGGTATTCTGTGTTAGACATAGTCCATTCAGGACGCGCAACCGCGTTTAGTGTGCTACGTGCGATAACCAATACGCCGCCACCATCCATTCTACCCGTGGCGACACGGTCGCGGTCATGGCGAAATACGTCGTAACGGCCGTAGCATAATTCCGAGTCAAGCACTCCATCTACGAGCAGGGATTCAGTAATTATTACCAAATCAAAATTGTTCGCTTAAATGCTATTATATAATGTTAATGTTTTGGTCCTCAGTCCTCTGACGTTCTGATAATAAATGTTTAATTGATTAGCCGCGAAAGGAGTATAATTGAGGTTTTATAGAGAAAGTAGTTAAATTGGTGATAAAAAAATAATACAAAAACGTTAAAGCCATGAGGCGAGAAGACAAGTGAGGGAGGTGTGTGTGTAATAGTATGTGTAGAGTGGTGATTATCAAATAAAATATTAAAGTGTAGAAATAAATAGCGACGAGAATACAAATCACACGATTTTGTGAAAATCCACCGGAGTGCGAATGTGAATCAGGGAGCAGTTATCGGCTTTACGAGCATAAACATTGCAATGTTTGGTCCATACGTAATTGTAGTTGTGATATCACTTTCAGATCCATAAACATTTTTTTTGTTGGATGGTGTCAGATGATCGTGGACGTAGAGTTTTTGCTCGGGACCAGAAATGCCAATGTCGGATGTTTTTATACCCTTTGTTTTGATTAGCCCAGCAATGATAGCATCTTTTTGCGAGCGGTTGCGAAGCTTTGTTATTAAGACTTTAGGGCGACCAGGTTTAGCCGTCATCGGCTGTACGCGGTGTGCGAACTCAATGTCTTCGGGCTTGAGCACAACCCATGCGTGCGCTGCTATTTTGATGGTTATATTACAGGTGATTCATTTTTCAGCTCGGGGACGCCTGATACCTCTAGGTTGTTCATACGTAGCCACTGTTGGTGTGAGCCAAACTGGTACTCGAGTTCCGTTACTCGTTTCTCGGAAGCCTGTAAGTTTTTTTCGAGCACTGCAATTACATTACTTTGGTTCTCAACTTCTACAAGTCTGGTCTCGAGGTGGGCAGTCAAAGATGTGAGTTGCTTTTTAATTTCAGACTCAATAATTAGCCTGATCTCCTTCTTGAGTGCTTCGTTATCCTTATGAATAAGGGCTTCGAGACGAGTCTCTAAGGAGGTGATATCAAAAGCGCTGTTGCCCGAGGACACAGGTTTATTGCCGGCTGTAACGTTGGGCTGAGGTGTGAGATTCGCAGTAGCGTCGACAAAAACGGCGGCGACGGCGGAGGCGGTGGTGGATGTATGTATTCGTGGCGCGGGATCCTTAAGGTTGACAAGGCTAGTAGACGAAGTACGCAGTGGAGTCTGAGACCGTTGCTCTGATTTGCAACTTATGTACTTTACGATTATATTATTATAATTAAAGTGCTAAAATGATGTTTCCTAAATCAGAAAGTGGTATCAGAGTGTGCCGGTCGACTATGTTAGTCATATTTTCACGTAATGTTAAGATAAGTTGACGACCGTCACAGATAAGGTATATTTATATTCATCACGCACTATGTCTTATGTACGTCATTAATAACATGTACCAACATAGTATATAAGCTAGGATTTCCTATAATAAAATTAGTCTAGTTCAGTCTCGTATTTGCACGCATCTCAAGCCTTTTACCTTACTCCCGAAGATGTCGCTCTCCTTATAATTGCCTCTGGAAAACAGAGCATAGCTAAGGTCCCCCCTAATCACCTAAGTACTCCAATCTTCAAATTTCAATGTGTCTTATATAAGACCCAACCCCTTGTCTAGGGTCTACAAAGAAAAATTATGTTTCACGTTTTGAACCAAAAAAGATGTGCCGCATAAACCAATTTGTACTCTTTTGTCCGTTATAACAGGCCGTTTCTCTATAAAAAAAGTATATCTCAGATTATGAAACTATTTGCTTACTTACTCTGTTAAAACGCCATAAAAGTTAACATGTCACAATCACAATCTACGATAAAATCAAGCATCGCTATCGACATCGTAACATTTACTTTCCATCTGCGTACTTAAAAGTGGTTAAAGCATTCACGTTTAGAGAACACTTTTTTAAAGGTTTCAACGACAATATTAAGCCATGCCGATCAAGAAAGTAGCTCAAGGTGTACCTACGGAGCGATTACCTGCTGAAGGCCTCATGTATCATGACAATACAGCCCTTACTGCTTGCCAGAAAGAATGCATTGACAGGTTTGGAATGACCATGCAGATGGAGCAGGAGGATTACCTTCCGAAACATCCTGAGGTGACTGTTTGGTTTTATTTGGTCAAATAGGCAATGCGGTGCTGACCATATACTAATAATTTATCTTAGGCACATTCTACGGATGAGTTTCCATCACCGTTAGACGTTCTAACGGTTATCCTGAGGATGGATACCTTCTCAGCTGCGGATGTCTAAACGTGGGCACCACTATGCCTCTGCCAACCCATATGGGAAAAAGCGTGTTGCTTTTTACCCGATTTCAGCGAAGTCAAAAGGAAGGTTATGTTTTTGACCGGTTTGTATGTTTATTTTATGGGCAGGACAGGAGGTCCATAATTTTTGACCGTGTCTCGTTTGGGAAACTTGATAGGAGGTAAATGTCCTGTACAAGAATATATATTTTTATGTCGTGAAAGGAAATCAGGGGCTTAGTATAAAAGTTGTTTTTGTCGATGACCTAACAAATTGCCACTGAGCCTCATATTTTGTTGAACTTAAGATCATGTGAGGTGGAAAACTCTCGAGCGCGGCAAAAAGTAAGACTCCTCCTTTTCCCATTTGGGCGTGACAGGCACAAATTGATAAAGCAACCTGTCAAACTGTCAATTGCTAGTTCCACGTATAGGGCGCTTATAATTATTAGATAATATAACAAGTAAACTAAGTTCGTTCATCCGAGGTTAATTAAAAAATAAATGACGAAGTAAAAGTTAGTGCCACTAGCTAGAAAGCGGAATAAGACTTAACTCGAGTAAACTTTAACAACTCCATATAAATTTGTTTGGAATTCTCAAAGTTAACTCAAGTTTACATTGTTAGGGAATGCCATTCGGAATTGTTTTAAATCAGCATCATCAATTTCTCTGTATTTATATATATATATATATATATATATATATATATATATATATATATATATATATATATATATATATATATATATATTTATATATTTACCATATTATTATTTGAATCCAAATTCAAGTATATTATAGTAAATAATATAAAAATAAAGTAAACCAAGAAAAAAAATAGTGCGCCACTATCTTTCACAAGGCAACATTCAGTAGCCATATCGTGTTATTCTGACACCAAGGAATTTCAATTGATTTTGAAAAATCAGTTAGAACATCGCATAAATATGTAAAGTCCCAATAAAAGACATTTCGTTTGAAGTCATCGTGCTGTCATTAGTCAATTTACAAAAGAGATTTATTTTAAGCTTACACTATTTAAAAGTGTGGCTCGTCCTTATCGGTTAAAGATGACAACTATCGCTTAAAATAATTTGAATAAACAAAATAAGCCAGTTTTAAGAAAAACTTTATCAATCATTTGAATAGATCCAACCTCCAGAAAGAAAAAAAAACACGCTAAGGTAGATGTACAAGCTTTCAGACGACGCCACGCCTTTATCTTCTTCTTCTGGCGCTTCTCTACAAATCAGTCAGCCCATTTATTTTTTTCCTTCGTTCCCTAGCTCTCGGCTACAAAACTAGCCACGATTTTATTATTTATATCGATTGCCTCTTGGATCTGAAAATAATAAGACAAAGATACTTATGCGAGTGCGGTGTGGAATATTTCCTGCGGTAATTTAAAATAGAAATCTCACGAATCAAATAAACCCACTCGAATTTAACATAGCGGAGCGATAAAAATTATACTGCAGGAGTTCAACCGTAATGGCTAGCTATGGTTTGAGTGATATGGCATATCAGAAATAGGCACACCAACTATAAAACATCCATAGATATATCAGAATGCTATTTACTTAAAGGTAAATGTGACCATACTTTTTGTATTCGTCGGTATGGTGGTATCGCAGCCAATCAGGGCGTCCAGACAAGCGTTCTTGGATCGCGAAGTTGATACGAAACGGAGTTACCTAACGGACGGACAAGAATATGTCTGGACCCACCTTAAGAAGCACTGAAATATGATATTTGGTTTCCAAACCTTTGATGCGATGACTTCTTTAAGACTTCTTGAAAACAATAAGTAGAACTGCTCTTTTAACCCACTTTTTGTTGTATAGTACAAACTAGCAGTTTGCCACGTGTTATTTTAAAATGTGTTGAAAAATCCTGAAAATATGGTTTATTGTGACATACGAATGACGTTCTGGAGGCAACTACACAGATTATAACTTTACCGGCGTAAACTTACATGGTCTGTGGGGCGCTGGGCGAGGGGTACGCAGGTTACACATGCCATTACGATTAGTAAAATCTTCGAGTTATTATTTAGGAAATAATATGATAACAGATACCGGCTAACAATGCCCTTGGAGGCTAACTTTGCTCAAACCCAAAAAATAACTTCAACTGTGAATTGCAGTTTTCCTAAAGAAAATAGCAACATTTTTATATTTTCAGGGTAAATTTAAGTATATATCTGGCAACACTGTTCGACCGATTTGTGTCTGTGTTCACTCAGTTGCGCGTGACACGTGTTTGAAGATAGGTGTTAAAAAAGTGGGCGAATAATTGGTGATCGTTTTTTCGGTGCTGTGACCGGAATACGTTTCGCAGGTATGTGATTTTGATAATAGAGGTACAACAGATCATTACGCTTATGATTGTTCATTGCTTTAGACATTTGATGGCTATTTCTTTGAGATATTGCCTTGGGCAATGATACCCGAACTTTCGTTGACCTATGGGTGACAACATTGCCCACTGCAAAAACAGTGCCAGGGTTGTCAAAAGTGTTATAAATTAATAAAAATATTTTAAAACAATCTCAATAAGGTGACATTTAATTAGCTGACCATATTTTGGGAGAACCTACCTATTATTATGAATCAATTTAGCCAAGAAACGTAAGGTCGAAAAAAAAATAGTTTTTCGGTAACTATCAATTAGCTGATCGGGTCAATGTGGACTGTGTGTAC
Organism: Argyresthia goedartella; assembly: GCA_949825045.1. Lineage (NCBI taxonomy): Eukaryota > Metazoa > Arthropoda > Insecta > Lepidoptera > Argyresthiidae > Argyresthia > Argyresthia goedartella. Next base: position 16,280,608 of record OX463806.1, read on the forward strand.
TGATGGACGAATTATTTTTCGATTGCAGACATGTAATTCTTGGGGAAAGTTGTTCATAATTATGGTTGTTACCTAAACGATAGTACACTTACGAGTACTATGTATCCATTCGGATGGTCCAACCAATTATGCTGTACGACTTAAATTAAAGACCTACCTCTCCATTTCAGGTGTTCGAAGGAGACGACAGCGAAGGATCCAAAAAAAAGAGAGAAAGACTTTTAAGTAAGTAACACCTGCCTACCTATTTTAATACTTCTGGTATTATTTGCAAACAAGTAGGTTTCTTAATTAATTTTTTTATTATTTTTCATTGTTCCCAAAATGGTCTTTGATTTTTGTTTGTTGATTGCAGGATGGGAAAGACTACATCAAAAAAAAGAGATCGAAGAGTCATTGGGTCATGGCCCTATAGAAATTATTCTGCAGAGATGCTGGCAATAGCAGTAGAAAATGTATATCTACAAAAAATGACGTCAAGAGAGGCGAAAAAAACGTTTGGCATACCTAGACTTACCAGAGAGAAAAAAATATGACATTTTTTCTCTAATTAGGGTGAAAAGCGCTCGCGATTTTGAGTAGAAATGATTTAAAAATATCTGAAATTAAGACTTAAAATAAAACGGCAAAATAAAGAATCTCTCACTTACCTGTGATACTCACAATACTTTTTGATAATAATGCTTATTTTTTTTGATAATACGATTTGTTTTTTAATAACATTTTCAAATAATAAATATCTATCTATTTATAAAATGTATTATTATTTATGTAGCAAGAAGGTGCCAACCCTAACCCACTGATTCACGTTGTATGAAAATACGGTTTTAGTTGAGTGTAATATTGCCCACCTCAATAACATAAAAAACACAAATGTTTCGGTTAGGGTGACATTATGAATGGCAACCTTACCCAATTTACTACAACATATCTTAATACCAAAGCCATGGGGTTGATATTTTTGGAGATATCAAGGCTGAGCAATGTTGGACGGTTTTGCAGGTAACTTTGCCCAGCTCTTTAACCTCAAATTGTCGGGATACTATTGAGTGCAGAGCGCTATGTTTTATGATGTAGAGTGGTATGTTTTTGTAGTAAATAATGGTTTAGTTTGTTTTGCGATACAGCGTATACTTTTCAAAATATCTTAAAATAACGAAAAAAAGCGGGCAATGTTGGATGGTTTCACGGTATATGTGTATAATAATATGTTAGTGTTAGGAAATAATTTGTTATAAATAAATAATAGACTTTGAGACTGTAATACCCTAAATATTCAATGTAATTATGGATAGAGAGGAGATTAAAAACTCTAATGATGTTTCATCATCTGAATCATTTTCAGTTTCAGATTTTGAGTCTGAAGAAGGTTAGGATGACGTCGACGAAAGACACAATAATCTCTTGTGTAGGGGACACAAGACTAAAACCCCGCGAGCTCTGACTATCTATCGTCTACCGATAACGTTTACGATTTCCGCGTTGAAAACGTTACTTTCATATTCAATGTAGGTAATAAGGTGCATTCATAGGTTTGTATATGGGTTGTGTCTTAGAAAAAAAAATGCACCTTTATTATGTATGAAAGTTGCACAGATAACTTTGTAAACTAATTTTTGTCATTTAAAATCCAAGCTACCGATTTTTTACTAAAATTATACAGGGTGTTCGGTTCATTTTCTAAATTAAAATGGTGGATAGAATTTGTCATTTGCTATCTCCTAGGTCCACAAAAAATATTTTGCCCAACGGTTTTTTAATATTATATATTTTAAACTTTTTTGAAAAATCCTCCATAATTAGTACTTTACACTTGAATAAATAAAAAAGTTATTAATAAAACCTGCAATTATTTACTGTCATTGGTTGTGTAATTTTGTATGGTTCTTTCGTAGTCAAACATTCTGGAAATTAAGATATATTTTTTTTATTGACTCACAAATGTTTTTTCAAGAATTGAAATTCTGTAACGAACCATCTTTGACTTGCAATTAAAAAAAAAGCGTGATAAAAAACGAGGCTTTTTTCTTGAAAATTTAAAAAAAAGTTTGCTGGTCTTTCTTCGGTATCGGGCGGGCGGTACGTATAAGTATGTAAGAATAAACATGATTTTGTAGGTAGAAATAAATTTTGAATTGTTCTTTAATGCCAAAAACACATTTTTATAGCTCCAACAACTACAGAGAACTTGTTTTATCGATCCGAACAACATTACAAAGAATACAAAGTACCAACATTTTAATCTGTCTACCAACATTCATCTGTGCAAGCAATGCCAATGTATTCAACTGGAGAGTGGAAAATTTTAATAAACTACTAAATGATGATGTAATTAAATACGAGTACGCATATTTGATTGACTCAAACCGCAATCTGAAATACGATGAAACGACGTTCCATCCACGTAGGGGTACTATTAAAAACTTTGGCATGCGTGTTATGTTTGAGGACATCTTTAAAAAGATTGTAGAAATTAAGGACTGGAACTACAATATAGATACAGACATTGATAATTATGTAAACAATAATAGTCAGTCATTTTTTCGTCCCTCAACTATTAGATAACCATGTAAATCCAATACCATCCTCAAACACCATACCCAATGGCGAAACTAACCTTAATGTATTGTTCCAAAATATTCAAAGTATTTCTAACAAAATACATCTTCTTGATGCACTCATCGAGGAAAAACCTAACCTACATGTCTTGTGCATATCTGAAACTTGGATAAGTAGCGAAAAGAAGAAATTACTAAAAATTCATAACTATAATTTAGGCGCGACATTCTGTCGTGAACAACATACAGGTGGGGGTGTTTGTATATTAATAAAAAATACATTTGAATATTTAGAACGTATAGACATCTCATCTATGTCAATAGAAATGGTTTTCGAAATATGTGCAATTGAAATTCCCATAATTAATTTATTAATTGTAAATCTGTATTGGCCTAGTAGTAGTCGAGAAGTTAACACATTTTACAGTTCTTTGGAAAAACTTTTAAGATATATCTATACCAAAGAAAATTCTAAAAACATCATGATAGCTGGTGATATGAATATAGATTTTTTAAATAAACACGAAAAAGTTAGGCTTTCAAATTTCATGTTAAGTTATAATTTTCATCAAAAAGTCACAAAGCCGACGAGAGTTACACCAACCAGTTCAAAATGCATAGACTTAATCTTTACAAACTTTAATAAAAAAGACTACCATGTCGATGTCCAAGAATTAGGTCTTTCGGACCATAGAAGTGTCTTGTTCTCTACTCCTCTTAATATTCAAAACCCTAACCACTTTACATTGATCAAGCGTAATTTTAACGATTTCAATATAAATAGATTTCAAAACGAAATCTCAACAGTAGACTGGGAAAGTATATTAGTACCTGATAAAAATGTGAATGATAATCTTAATACATTTGATAATATTATACATACAGCCCTAAATAAATGTATTCCTAAAATATTAATAAAATATAAGCCAAACCAGAAAAATACTTACCTAACTAAGGGTATAAAAATATCATGTCGCAATAAAAGACAATTAAAACTACTAATATCACAGACTAATAATAAAGTTCTACGAAACTACTATAAAATGTACTGCAAATCTCTAAAAAGGATAGTTTGTAAATCTAAGAAACTTATCAAAATATATAAATTTAATAGTTCAGTTAATAAAACCCAATGTATGTGGAAAATAATACACAATGTAACAAACAAATATAAAATTATACAAAATATAAGACTCAAATTTTCAAACAATACTTTATCTAACCCGAAAATAGTTGCAAATGAATTCAATAATCTATTTGCATCTATAGGAAAGTCATATAAATCTAGATCAGAGAAAAACAATCTTCCCGCAAGTAAAATAACAAATTCTTTTTTCCTCACACCTGTTGAACCAAAAGAAACATTTAATATAATAAAAGGCCTTAAGAGTAAGAAGTCTTTTGGTATAGATGAAATTCCTCCGTTGCTGGTAAAACATTGCGCGGATATTTTGGCAGTACCCTTTTGTAAACTTATCAATCAATCTTTTACAGAAGGAATATTTCCCGAAGCCTTAAAAACATCTCTTATAAAACCTAAACATAAAAAAGGAAACGCCACTGACATTCATAATTATCGACCTATTGCTTTACTGCCTACTTCAGCAAAAATTTTTGAAACTGCTATGGCCATACGACTGAATAAATTCTATGAAAAATATAACATACTACATGATAACCAATACGGGTTCCGTAAAAATAGGTCTACTATATTGGCAATATATAACTATGTGCAAAAAATTTTTGAATCAATAGACAATAAACGGTATGCTGTGGGTTTACTGCTCGATATGAGCAAAGCGTATGATGGAGTATGCTTTGAAACTCTATTAGAAAGACTATACGACTCTGGGATTAGAGGCTTAGCATACAGGTGGTTCAAGTCGTACCTGCATAACCGTGTCCAATACGTAGAGATTGAAAATACCAATTTTATCACAGGTAAAGTAGAATGCGTTAGATCAGATAGAGTCCTTTCTACTGGATCTATTCCCCAAGGTAGCGTCTTGGGATGTTTATTATTTCTTATTTATATAAATAATCTACCTAATCTAATTGATGACCCTTGCACCCTTTTCGCAGATGACATTTCCATATTATTTTCCTGCTCGAATACCACCGAATTAAACCAAAGCTTAGATATGACCCTAGATAAGATCACCGACTGGCTAGATGAATCAAATTTAGTACTCAACCTTAAAAAAACTAATATAATTCAATTCAAACCCTCACAAAAAGTCCCATTACAAATTTCATATTGCTATAAACAAATACCACTGGAGACTACAAAGACAGCAACCTTGTTGGGGATCGATCTAGACACAAACTTGAGCTGGAAACCTTACATACAGAGATTCAGAGATTGCAAAACAAACTATCATCTTTTACTTATGCCCTCCATCAACTAAAAAGGGTAACTGATGTCAAAACTGCGCTCACAGCCTACTATGCATACGCACATTCCAGACTATCGTATGGTATTATATTATGGGGGAATTGTTGTGAAATAAAGGATATTTTTATTCTACAAAAGAAATGTATTAGAATACTTACAAATATTGACCAAATGGTATCTTGTAGATCTTATTTTGTAAAACTCAAAATACTTACCTTAACTTCTATATATATATTAGAATCTTGCAAATTTGTAAGAAAACATGGTAACTTATACTCCCCTCTAGAAAATAAAAATAAAAGGAATAATCGAGACCAAAATAAATTAAAGAAACCATTTTCAAAGTTAGAACTCGTGTCTTCTAGTCCCCATCATATGGCCATCAAAATATATAATCACATACCAAATTACTTAAAAAACATAGAGAAAGAAACACTATTCATTACCTATTTAAAGAAGTTCCTCATTGAAAAATGCTATTATGATGTGAAAGAATTTTTCAATGATAAAATTAGGTAAATATTTCTAGTCGCTAATTACTTGTTCATTACATGTTATTACTAATTTAATGTTTATATAATTTACTCTTAATTTATTTATTTATTGTTAATAATAATAATCTCTACAATATTTTGTTAATTGTCTCTATACAATTTTGAACATAAATGTAATCATTTTTCAATTTTTTTCAATTTTTCGTAAAATGGACAACTGGCTGTCCTTCGCATGTTGCTGTGCCCTAGCAGGGCGTCACAATGTACTAACTTTTATTTTACCACCTTGTGAAATTTTGTGACTTTGCAATAAACTATTATGAATTATGAATTATGTTTTGAAATGTGTGGCGGGAAGGCAAGCGTCTGTTAGGATTTTTTTCTTGATAAGTTCGGGTTTGCGCTTCTTGTGCAATACCATTAGCGCTTCCATATGCCATTAGGGTGTCCGCGTATTCATCATTAGAGAATGTAGATATTATTTAATCATCAAAACCACAGCATTAAAAGGTTCGCGGCATAACCAACACGAAAAACACATAGAATGAAAAAAAAGGTTTCAGAAACGCGCCAATTATAGTTTTTTTTTCTGGGTAGTTTCCCACTGCTGGGCAAAGGCTTACTTTAACAGCCCAAAGCTTCTTGAAATCAGCGATACGAATATCGCCCTCTCGCCCGATACTCAAAGTTGGCAAATTAATGGTCCTTATAATGTTTTTTTATGGCATTGTTGTACATTATTAGAAAGAAGATAGTCCAGCTTTTTTGTAAAAAACTCAGGAAAAAACCCACTTTTTTATTGCAAGTCAAAGATGATTGATTCGTTACAAAATTTCACTTGAAAAAACATTTGTGAGAAAATAAAATATCGATGTTAATTTCTAATATTTTTGACTACAAAAGAATCGTACAACATATCAAAACAAATTGTAAACAGTAAATAATTGCAATTTTTAATATTTTTTTTTTTATTTATTCAAGTTTAAAGAAGTAATTCTGGAGGATTTTCAAAAAAGTTTTAAATATGTAAATAAAAAATCCGTTTGGCCAAAACTTTTTTTGCGGACCTAGGAGATAGCAAATGACCCTTTCTACCCGCCATTTAATTTGGCAAACGATGCACCAAACACCCTGTATAACATATGTCACTCTCACGGTCACCACAAATAGAACGACACCTCATTTGATACCTTATTATAGTTAACTATCTATGAATTAAAATAATTAAGATGTATAATTTACTGGATAACTACCCACCTTTTTGTTTTAATAGAATTTTTACACTCAAAGCGATCAGCAACTAGATCTTATTACGTCAATTATTCGCAAAATTTCAAAAGTTACCTACTTCCAAGGCTGCAACCAAAAGTCCATGAATTATATGCCATCGTGTTCAGCAAGCAAGGTTCAATAGCTCAGGTACAATAGTGCAGGAAACAAACATTCCAAATGAGTTATTAATACCTATGTTAGCTTTATTTATAACATATCAAAGTCGAAATGTCAAGTCAAAAGCGTCTAGTTAATATTAAGAAGGCAACTCAGTTTGTCTCGCCCAATGACCGACAAGTCGCTTACGACTATTTAAAGCTCCATATCACGTGGAACATTGAATTCTGTAGACTAGTTTTCCTATAGCAAAAATGGGTCTCTCCTCGTCATTTAAAAAAACGATGACTACCTACTGCTAGAGCGCACCCGCCGTCCTGTGTCCCACGGAAAATTGGAGTGATGAGTTTACGGGGCGTTCCATTTTGTACGTCAACAAACGCCATGATAACATTGTCGGTAGTGTTGCCGCTATAAAAATTACGGCTTGTGTTTAAACGATTACCAAAAGCGCACCTATTTTACTACCAATAAAGTCGAAATGACTGCCAGAATGCATAAATGTCCACCAAATTGTGTTTGGATAAATGATCACCAAACTTCTTTTTATGTTTTGTGTACTTAAGTTTATGTTTTAAAAGGTGTTGATGATATATGAGCTTCGCTTCGCTTACCCCCTTTACCCTTCACCTAAGCTACCACAGTATTTTGCCCTGATATTTTGTGCAACTTTTGGTGTTAATTTATCCATTTTGGGTAGGAAAAAAATATTTTGGTGATCATTATATTTGTTGCCAAAAATTACTAGGTATGTTGAAAACGACAATTTATAACAAACCTCAGTAGAATGAAACTCTTTATGCTACATACATAAAGAGCTATCTACCAAAAAGTTTTGCTTAATCTTCCCCTTAAAACTTGCAAATATTGAATTGCATGTGATGGCGCATTCTTCCTTAGGTTATAGCTCTAACGAAGATGTTCATAGCAAGAATGGTTAAGACACACAAGAGGGATGGTATACTCAAGGCGGCTGGAACATTCTTCACGCGACCAGCTGATGTGCTAGACCAGGAAATTCGGGAGCATCTAAAATTACCACCAAATATTCCTTACAGCCAGGTAATCTATTCGTGCAGCAAGATTTTTGAATCTCAATAACCATTTAATTTACAATTCATAACATAACACAACATAGCCTTTTCCCATAGAGGGTGGCAGAGGCACAATTGTGCCCAATTTGAGCCAGTTATTCAATACTCCATTTTTGTGTGACAGGGGGCTAGCCCATCACCGCAGCTATGGATTTATGAAGGTTTCCTCACGATAATTTCCATCACCGTTAGAATGTCCGTATAATTTACTTAAGATAAAATAATTATCTCATTGGTACATGGTCAGGAATCGAAGCTGCATCTCCTGTGTGAGAAGCAAGCGTGACACCCTTTGGCCCACGGAGCTCTTTGCATTTACAATTCATTGTTACAAAAATCACACAAAACTTATAAAATGTTGACTCTTACGGTACGTTGAGTAATTCTTAGAATAGACGGATGCTTATGCATTCTTAAGGTCCTTAATAACAAAGAAGATCGTTTATCCCCGAAATTCTAAGCGTTGTTTAGTATGCATATGTGCAGTGTTTGTTTATGTCTACGCCACGTTGCATGAACATTGTACTCTCATTATATCTTCTCTACTTCTCTTGTCATTAGCTGATTCTTGTAATTTAATATTGATTTTACAGGCCAAAGAGTCCGCTTACACCTACGATGGTTTATACGAGCTGGAGCAAGACCTGTTGAAGATCATCCAAAAACACTACCCGCCCCCACCCTGGGAAATTCCAAGTCCAGTGGTGACTACTCCAGACACTTTATCTTCATCTTTTATCTCCCTTGTGACTTCTGACACCACTGTTCCTACACCAGGTATTTTAGCATTTCCTACTTTATCTCTGTTCTTAATTAATGGTTCGTAATATATTTTGAGGATGGTTTTTTGCTGCCCTCAAAAGTAAAAATATAAAGCGCCACGCCTTTTGCTATGTGGGGCAAACAGAGTAGCAGAATACTAAAATTTTCATGACTGGGGGCTAGCCCATCGCCGCAGTCTTATAATAGATGATGGTTTCCTCACCACGTTTTCCAGCACCGTTAAAAAGAAATCAACTTAAATAGGAATTCATACAGACACTAGCTGACTCGACAAACGTCGTTGTTTCAAAAGCTTTTGGACTACCAACGCCATCTTTTGGAAAAATGGTGACCAGAACAAAAGATTTATTGATTTTTCAAATTGTTCTTTTCATAATTACTTCGACTAATAAATCGTTCATCCAAATCAGTCCAACCGTTTGCGAGTTTCGGGCTTACCAACACATAATGCGATTATTTTGCTATGCAGCCACCTAAAATTGAGTTGGATCATGACCGGTTAAAAAGATCGCTGAAACAACTTAAGAAGCCATAAGTGACATCTATTAACATTTTATAAAATCGGAGTGGACTAACAATCAATGAAAACCCATAAAAAACATTTCTACAAACCTAAGATCAAAAAATCATATTAAACTTGTTGGAAAACTCTGTTGGATTCACGTAAAATCTATACCGACACACGTTTTTAGAAAAAATAGGCTATTTACTTAAGTTTCCCTTGAATATCCAGTTAGAAAAATAGCAGGGGTTGCTTATATCTATACTAATCTAAACACTCCTTGTGTTTAAATTAGTATAGATATAAGCACTTCTTGTGTTCAGATTAGTGTAGATATAAGCACTCCTTGTGTTTAGATTAGTATAGATATAAGCAACCCCTTCTGTTTTTCTCTAATTTAGTGCTCTGTTTTGTGTAAAATCTTGCGATGTGCCCTTGGCCCACATTTTCTGCGGCTGAGGATATATAGCGGCAGAAAATCTACGTAGATTATTCAAAGATACTTATTGTTCTTTCAGAGGCCGCGCCAATCCCCGAACCGACGCTCTACGAGTATTTCTTCGCCACGGTCTCAAACACTGTGGACAAAGCTTTCTATTCGCTCTACACTGAGATCGACCTTCGTTATGACACGGCATACGTGGAACTGCAGAATGCAGTTGAAGTTGCTATGGAGGTGCCAGTATTGGAGATTAGAGTGGACATCGCCGAGCTACTGGAAAATGCTTATAGATTCTTCGAGCTGATAATTTTGGAGCAAGAGCGGATTGGTAAGAATGTTGTGATATTTTATATTTTAATAGAGACTGTCTCGCGACTGCCTTGAATCATCTGTCTGCGTTGAGACAAATTTAAGGCTGGGCACCACCCTAGCGCGGGACTTTGAATTTCACCTTCAGCTTATATTTAGGGTACTATTCACCTAATTTCAATGTTAAATAGCGCTCTTATTCGTTTTATAGAGGACTAACACAGCAACATAACAAAATTTTTATACAACATTGAAATAAAAGTAGATATAATAAAACCCAGGTAATTGTAAAAAATGTGGAAAATGTTTTTGTCTTCGGGAGGCTTATCTATCGTAAAAACAAATTAATTACGTTTATACGTCCATGAATCCATGCTGACACTCATGATCAACAAGCTTACATAAAAAAACAACTGCTTTGATACGTAGCTTGAATTTACAAATGGATACATTTTGGCCTATTGCGGCGTCTTAAAAAAGACTTGACTTGAAGAAAACAATCTAGGAAAGACTAGGTTCACTACATGGAAGTAGTAGCCGAATATACTAATTCCATTTTTCAATTAGGTTATTAGGTTAGGTTGGCTTATGTTGCTAGTTGCTTGCAGCTGATTTTGGCGTACGGTGCTTCCTTTCTCAATGCTCTGAACAATGGCGAAGTCGAGGACTTGCCCTATTCCAGTGGTTTTAATATCCCTCAACTGTGATCCTAGTTTTTTAAATGATCATGAAAATGAAATTTGACACGTAAATGTGAAAAAGTAGCCCACTTCTAGACCCGAAGTTATAGAGCTATAGATCGGTATTATTGAACTAAGTAATAAACATTTTGCATTTGTTAATGTTTAGAAAATCAACAACCTTTAGCACTTTTGTATGATGTTACTGTGACCACAAAATCACCAATATCTTATAATAATAGTTGTGTTAACAAAAAATATCTTAAATACGCGTACTAATTACTTGACTTTGTGCACGACTGTACATGACTTGAAATGTATGGGTATAAATATAGTATTTTTAATGCACTTCTTCATAAATAATAAACCACCTCAAAATTACTATCAATTTTATGATAAATTCCAATGGGCGATTTCTGGATTATTTTTTGGCTAACATTTCAACTGAAAAACGTAGTACATATTTCGGGAGATATTTGATAATATCAAATGTTGAAGCTGTAATCCTCAACCAGAAGTCTTAACCTCTGGATTGTGGATTAAGATTTCAAGTGTGAGGATCACAAGTTGAGGGATATAGACTCTGAGGATCTTTCTTGACTTGACAAATGGTCACCACAATATCCCGGTAAAATTGAAAATCTAATTTTATGCATACTATTTGGCGTGCTGTGATTATTAACGAAATTGGTCGAATGGCTTTCTTTTGTTTATCAGTAGTTCTTTGCATTGTACTCGATGGTCATATGACTATTTTGATTGTTCCATTTTTAGCTGCTGAAATCGCCTGGGACAAACGTATGAGGAAGAAGTTGAAGAGAACTTTACGACGCATGGACAATTTTCGAGGTAGGATTTTTTCAACTACAGACAAAAGTACTATAACATGTAACTTCTGAAGAATCCTAAAGAAATGGTGAGGTGAACCATAAATTCCAAAATAATATAATGTCCCGTTATAATCAAGGGATTACTAAGATATACTTAGATACTTTTAGTTCAATAAGTTAATATATCTTTCTATATCACCGAACCAAATTCTGCTCATTGAAGGTTACAAAACCCCTCCGACGCCTAAAAGCGAGGTGTCTTCTCATCCGAGTTATCTGAAGCCACCACAGAAACCCTGCGTGTGTATTCCGCAGTTCTACTACAATCGATATGAAAAGGTAAGTACATAAATGTACATACAGCTCGCGTCAGATTTCTTGGCCTCTGAACCTGACAGCTCTCTCTTGCTCAAGCATGCATTGCGCATCTCTCTTGTACCCATCTCCTAGTGGCATTCAGAGGCCACTAGCATTGGCGTTACGTGTTTTCGCTCGCTGCCCTTTACGGAGTGAGAGAGTCAAAAACTTGCACCGTTTTGCTTCCACGACATGCAACGGGTAAGCGGAAAATTGGCTTTTACCTACTGGGTGCGCGTTTGCAATAGCGGTCATTAACCCGACTGCTATTGCTAACCGAATCAAACGTGTGATCTTGGTAACGGTCGGTAACCTTGCTAACGACCGGCGCACGCTACCATGTTATGCTACAGTAATTTCGAAAGTAAAAGAACGCTCACCCATTCACGAGCATACAGTGGTAGACATGAGTCGATGGCCGCTATTGCAACGCAAACCCGAAAATACTATAGACAAGGGTCATCAACACACGAACTTTTTATAAACTGTCAAAATCACGTGCTGGGCTGTCCCCGGGGCACAAATAAAGTGGCGCTAATGTCATACGGAGGAAAGGAAAAGCTGGAGTCAAGTGCCATGCGGGGGGGACCTTGACAAGAACTGGTGGGAAAGAGTCCAAGAGCGTGAAAAGTGGAAGAGGGGAAGAAAGGCCGTTGCGGAGGGATGGCGAGACCTTGGCTAATAATAATAATAAATAATGTCATACTGGGGTTGTCAGTTCCCTAGTGACAGATAGTGACGGCATGATTTTTGTATGTCTGTCATACTTCGAGTGGTCGTTTGTGTTGTGCTGCATATGCGTCAAACTACCGCGTCATTATTCTGTATTACGACTACTTTTGACTAGCTCGATTCTTTATCTCTGTCATCATTCCGAATCAATCTCAAATAGACATTTTGACGGATGCAGAGCACATTTTTTTTTCGATTGCGACTGTTTTTGATGATTTAGTGAACTAAATCGCTAGTTGGACAGTTGTCATTTCAAAATTGAAATCAAATTCCGGCAGAGATAGAGCGATGTATACAGCCTAATATGTTCTTCAAGGTATTTGTACTAATTAATTATGTTGCCCCCCCCCCCCCCCCCCGGGTTTTAATTTTATTTAATTTCCGGTTATCTATCCTATAAAATCCACTTAACCGCTTTCGTGCCATGGTCAGCTGTTGCGTGCACGGCAGACCTGACATTTTCCCGTTTCCCTGTTTTGCATTTTATTACCATGGCAAGAGTTTCAAAATCACAATGCCTCATAACGGGATTCGGTAAATGTAGGGTAAAGTGGACACAAGGACGTCTCAGAATATTAGAACTTCTGAGTGGACACTCCGATGGACATCCGAATTTCTAAGATGGATAACTAAAATAAACCGTCATCCTAATCTAAAATCCGATTACCCGGATAACTTTGACTTTACGTAGGAAGAAAAAATCCCCAGGCTTCGGGCCCTGCGCTCACACAAAAGGCGAGCGGCGAGGGCGAGTGGTGCAAGCGAGATGGCAGATGTTACCATCTCGCTTGAACCACCACATCTCCTCCGCCGCCTCGCCCTAGCCTCGTGTGAGCGCAGCCCCTTAGATGTTTATAAGTACTCGTACTTGTGTGTGACGTTGCACGGCACAGGGTATCCTTGTTTTAGGCCATAAGCAATGCACGTATGTAAATGTTTGTTTGTTTTACTTCCCCTCCAGGATAGATTCGGCATCTACCTGCCTCGGGAGACTGAGTTCAGAGTAGACAACATCACGGCGACTCCGGTGTGGTCTTCCCATGACCTCACGGAGGCTGCAGATGACGGCCCGTCGCTAACACCGAATACAAACTATAGTTAAGACAAGTACTAACTAAGTATTTAAAAGAATTTAAACAAATAAAGGCAGAAATGGCGTCGTAACGAACCATACATACATTTTCAAACTCCTAGTTTAGTTTTGATTGCGGAATCGGCCGACTATATTGTTTGTTTACATTATTTTAACTACCTACTTGTCTTGACTATAGTGAAATTCACAAACTGCTGCTTAAATTATCTGCGGCTTAATTGTGTGGGGATTTCGGAACGCTCTAACCGGAGACGCTGGTGATTTTCAGTATTTTGGGATGAACTGAAGTATCAAGAACTCTTCGTTTAGAACTGCTAACTTATATATTTTTTGTAGTATGGCGTATGTTTTTCGAATTTTCATAGAAGAAATTTTTCCGTACGCAAAGGAACCCCTTTGGCCGTGGATACGTAACCAGAGAATCGTAACCTGTTACAAAAGAAGAAGAAAATATCTTTATACGTTATATTCGTTTCCAAATAATAGTTTTTTTCCTTACGTGATTCTGAGTTTCGGCGTAGGAAAATTGTGATAAAATACGAGAACCGTCTTCCTAAGTAATTTAGTTTTCGATTTGATGCCTTTTTGAAAAATTACATTTATTTCACGGTAATGCACAGTTCCACTGCACTCTTTAGAGAGAGGCATTTGCCAAGCCTTTGGAAGATCATTGCTCATAACAGTAATAATAATAATAAAATACCATGAACTAACATTAGGTAGAGACAGGTATACCAAAGATGGATGCTCTTTATTCATTCTGGTTGCTGACATGGTGGGTATAGGATGGACACCTTTTAATCCAATAATGGCAGTAGATACCACAGGAAAAAACATACTCTAATGACTGCGAGAGAGAGAGATGAAACCTTTTGACTGAGCTTCAATAACCATAACAGCTGTACGGGTGGTGTAACTGTCGATGTGCGAAATTAAGTGGTGGAAACCATGATTCACGACGATCAAGCCTGTAAACATTTTGGAACAAAATTCATTCTGGTGTCTCGCAGGCTGGGTAGAGGACGGACTTCGCCATTCTATGGATTCCATGTCAAATAATACTGATTTATTTATTTACCTAAATCAGTAATAATCTTTAATTAGCTAAATTAATAAGGAAGGTTTAAGGAAAATAACATCCTATGTTTCAGCATAGTCTTGAATAAAGATGATTTTTATCCGGTTCCGTACACGGCCGAAGGGAAAAGAACATCGGCGAATATTTATCTCATATATCCAAAGTGTCTATGAATACCACCTAAAGGCCAGATAAAATAATTGTATAAATTGGAAATTAAATGATTTTTTATATTACTTTCCTGTTCTTATTTGATTCATGATCTGACAATGTCAATAAGGGCGCGGGCCCTGAGGTCGTGGACAGACGATGACACGGCCGCACCGCGCCCGCCTCGCGCCCGCTTCTCGCGCTCTCACCGATTTGCTATGAGCTTACATACAATTTGTGACTTTATTCCTCATTACTAAGTCTCAGATTACATCGGATAGTTTAAATTGCTCCCGCGCCGCGCCCGCATTGCGCCCGCCCCGCGCCCGCGCAGCACCCGCGCATTGCTCACGCCGCGCCCTCCCCGCCCGCACTTCTATTCGACTAGTGTTGCACCAATAGTGAAATTCGTTAACTAGTTATTGCTTCACTTTATGGACGGTTATAATACTTGCTACGACTTGCTATAAGCTTACATACAATTTGTGACTTTATTGCTCATTACTAAGACTCAGATTACAACGGATGGTATAAATTGCGCCCGCGCCGCGCCCGCATCGCTCCCGCACCGCTCCCGCACCGCTCCCGCACCGCTCCCGCACCGATCCCGCACCGCACCCGCCCCGCACCCGCCCCGCGCCCGCACATTCGTCCCGCCGCGCCCGCACTTCGATTCGACTAGTGTTGCACTAATAGTGACATTCGTTAACTAGTTAGTGCTTAACTTTATGGACGGTTATAATATGAATGAAGAAACCTGAGGAAACGGAATGTTACGAACGAATAATCAAGACAGTACTTGAGTTGAGTGAGAGAAGGGATATTGGTTCACCAATACGAAGGCGAGTTAAGACTTTATTCGCGTTCATGCTGGTGGCACTTAGTATGTAAAATTATAACTCGAAAACTAATTATTTACGACGGTGCAAAAACATCTGAAACAGCCGTCTTTCTAAAGTCCTTCACATTAAAGTCATATTTAACAGTCTACATTGTTCCGCCAGTTATTTCATTCCGTCCTCCGTCACTTTATTTTTGTATACGTATCACGTATAAACATACTGCGATACTGGAAGACTGCTGCAGACCACTTCAGCGACTCTTCACTTCTAGAAGCGGGTGCATCGCGGGTGCTGCGCGGGCGCTGCGCGGGTGCTTTGTGTAAGCGACGCGGGCGCGATGAGAAATCGCGTTGACAGGGCGTTTTAACCCTGGGTACACCCTTTGATGATTAAGGAGTGTTCTTCTGCATCAGCTTTACCGCTTACTTTAATTTATCTCATTAATTGATTGATTGATAGATTGATATTTATTTATTAACACAATTAAACAACAGTCATTAGAAATAAATCAGATAGGTAGAGATAGTGTCAATAAGAACCGGCTCAGCAATGCTGAACTGACACAAGTCTCAGCTTCAGCGCTGGTTTTCAGCCGGCCCTCCAGAACACCAGAAGGTACAATTTAATCGTGGGTCGATATTAGGTAGGTACTTGCAAAAAAGATACAAATATTTATTCAAAAAGGGGAAAAACTACAAATATTTTCTTCACAAAAAGAAAATACCCAAAACACAATAATAAAAAAAAATAGAATAATAATAATTAACAAAGCACAATTTAGCTATGGAGAAGACAGCAGCTCACAAAATCCAGTTTCATCAGGCGACTTTGCAGGCCATAACGGTTAGGTCAAAGATAATAAAAATACTTGGTTAGGTTAGGTTAAAGTTAAGCTGCAGTTATTTGCTAACCTAGAAGATATTTCTTAATAGATAATATAAATGTATCTTTATACATAAGCAGTCTTAGAGCGGTGGTATATCATTCCAAATTTTGGCTGCAGCAAAACGAAAGCTCCCCCTGAACCCGCTGGATTTGTGCCTGGGGATCGACAGCTTATTATCCGCCTTCAAGCGTGTTCTTCTACTGTGGAGGTTTTTGGAGAATGTCATCTTTTTGAACAGATAGTCGGGTCTTTTGGAGTGGATTACTTTATGTAGTAGACATGCATAATGTGCTCTCCGACGAGCTGACATCTTCAAAACGCCATTCTTGTTCAGATAAGGGGTGACATGGGCTCTCCTCTTAATATTGTAGCAGAACCTTGCACAAGCATTTTGCACACTCTATATTGCCGTTTCAGTCTTTTTATATATTCGCAGCCCATAGATAAAATCGCAAAAATTAAACAACGATAGAACTTGAAATAATGGTGTGTGCCCAATATTTGGAAGAGAGCCTGGATAAGTCCTATACCTAAAGGCAATGTATCTCAGGATGCACTAAAGTACCGCCCCATCTTAAAATGATAGAAAAAATTGTAATAAATCAATTAGCAGCTGTTGTTAGGGAACATATTACACCCTCACAACATGTTTTTTATTGAGGGAGAAGCATTGATTCCAATTTATTGAGCCTTACTGAGTATATATTAAACGCAATGGATAACAAATTTCAAGTAGACGTAATATATACAGATTTCTCCAAGGCTTTTGATAAAATTTGTCACAACACTCTTTCCAAAAAGCTTTGGCGACTTGGTGTGCATGGAGATAACTAGACAGAAGTCTATTTGCTCAATAAAGAACTTTACTCGACGAACTCGAACTTGAACTCGAAAATACCGAACTCGAACTCGACGAACGGTAACGCTAACTCGACTAACTCGAACTTGAACTCGTTGAGTTTGAGTTCAAGTTCGTCGAGTTTGAGTTCAAATTTGTCGAGTTCGAGTTGACTTTGTCGACTTCGAGTTCTAGTTCGTCGAAGAATTCGTCGAGTAAGAGTTCGATGAGTCGACAAACTGAAACTTTAACTCGGAACTCGACGATCTGTAACTCTAACTCGATGAACTCGAATTCAACGAACTCGAACTTGATGAACTCGAAGAACTTGAATTCGACGCACTCGAACTCGACGAAATCGAACTCAAACTCGAAGAACTTGAACTTGAACTCGAACTTGACGAACTGTAACTCTAGTCGACTTTGCCTACTTGCAGTAAATGATTTGAGTTTTGAGTTTTGAATTTTGAGTTTTGAAATCAACTTCAACTCAACTCGAACTCAACTCGAACTCAACTCGAACTCGATGAACTTGTTTTTGTCGATTTCGAGTTCGAGTTGAGTTCAAGTTGAGTTCGTGTTGAGCGAAAGTTGAGATCGAGTTGAGTTCTAGTTGAGTTCGAGTTCGTAGATTTCGAGTTCGTCGTGTTCGAGTTCGTCGAGTTCTTCGATCTCGAACTCAAATTCAAACTCGACGAACTCGAATTCGATGAACACGATCTCAAGTTTGAGAAGAAAAAACATGAAGAACTTAGAAAATGAAACCACATTAAAAAAACAATTACAACACTTCTTGGAGGGCAAGTGTTATTATTCATTAACACGCTCATTGCGAAGCGAGGCGTTACACGCCTCGTCCATGGTTTGCACTCAGTGCGGAGGTGAAAAAACCGTTCGTCTCTTTTTTGCGGCTGGATTCTTATGACTTTTTTAACGTAAACAAGGGAGACAACCTAACTTGGCATCTTGACCATACCCTAAAGTACTCATAGAACCAATAATATAGCACGAGGCGTGTTGTACCTCGTTGCGACAGATTCGCAAAATTTTGCGTTCTTTGCAACACGAGGCGTATAGGGCCTCGTGAGTACCTCGCACGAGGTTGATTGGTAAAATTGGTTAGTGTCGTTCGATCTTACGTAACTATCGCATGTGTTTTGGAATTCGCAATGGACGTGACGAAAGCAGTGAATAGAAAAAGATCCCGGCGAATTCTGGAGCTGTCGTTCACAAATTTAGATGCACCTGTAGTTGAAAAACACGAAAATCCAAAATCACAGTCCCTATACAAAAAAGTGTTGCAGCGCAGTGACACAAATATTTCTGTACTAAATGAGAATAATATATCCATGAGTCCTAGTTCCGGTCGCACATACCAAGAACTTACCAATGTTGCACCGGCGTCCAGCTGCCGCAGTCCGCAAGAAAAGGACAGTGGAGAGTTCCAAATCCTAGATTTATCAAACTACCCTCAAACAGACACTAACAGAAATATGAGTTCGACTAATGAAAATGATTCTCTCAGTTGTCATCGAGATGTAACGATACCTAAAATTCGCATTCTGGAAGACATTGTTATTCCCGCCTCAGTGACTGACACCAGCAACAGTTTCATTAACCCTCTGACTGATGACAACGTTGTTCTCAAACCTCTGAACAAAAGTCCTAGCAGTTACGAATCTCTAAGTAACATTTCCGTTTCTAATATGATTCCCATGGATAACTCATTTGATGAAAAAAAAATACGTGAACTTCTATCGACGCCTTCGAACAGAAGACGAAATGAGGATTTACTTACACCAATGACGAAACAAAGCCTTGAATTATCAGCTGTCGCCACCAGTGAAGATAAAACAGAATGTTTTTCTACACCGCCATCGACTAGTAAACCGGAAACGGATACTAAATCGGAATCGAGTCAAGTCATAATCAACATCAATGACACAACACTTGATATTGAACCAACAAATACAGTGATTGTTGACCTGGCAGAGAGTAAAATACCTAATACCAATACAAGTCTATCTGAGCAAATAACCCATGAAGAACCAAATCATGTTGTGGTTACAGAACAGAATAGTGATTCTGATGATGGCAGCTACCATCCTAGTCATTCCTCTGAAAGCGATGATGATATCACAGAACAAGATAGTGATTCTTCAAGCTTTGAACCAATACCAGAAACTCGCTCAGCAGCTGCAGCTGCCCTACCAAATCCCAGAGCAAATGATGAAGATGAATGGATTGATATAAATGATTCAGTGCCTGATTTGGATGTGTTTACTGAAGAATGTAAACTCAATATACCTGATGATGTGAAAACTCCGGAAGATTTTTATCGCCTCTTGATAACAGATGATTTTTTAGATAAAATTGTGATTGAAACAAATATTTACGCGGAAAAAACTATTTCTGCAACAGAATTGAAACCTAAATCACGATTGAAGTCCTGGAAGCCTGTGGACAGAGAAGAAATGAGAAAGTTTTTTGGTGTGTTGCTTGTAATGGGCTTAGTGCGACTACCACGAATGAATGACTACTGGTCTCAAAATGCAATGTATAGAAACAACTATATTGTAAGTGTTATGACAAGAGACAGATTCCAAATGATCCTGAAATTTTGGCATTTTAGTAGGCAAGATCAAGATGAATCCAGCGGTGACAAATTATACAAAATTCGAAATGTGCTTGAAATGATCCTTGCAGAATTTCGAAAAGTTGTGGTACCGGGAAAAATATTAGTGATTGACGAATCAATGATACCATGGCGAGGGCGACTAAAATTCCGCCAATATATAAAAAATAAAGCCCATAAGTACGGCGTAAAGCTTTACAAACTATGTACTCCGGAAGGATTTACATTCAGTGTTATAGTTTACACTGGCAAAGGAGATGGTGGCCGAGAATTGAATCATGGACCTAAAACTGTGATGAGACTGATCAAAGATTTAGAATTCA
Source organism: Argyresthia goedartella (assembly GCA_949825045.1). Lineage (NCBI taxonomy): Eukaryota > Metazoa > Arthropoda > Insecta > Lepidoptera > Argyresthiidae > Argyresthia > Argyresthia goedartella. The sequence continues at coordinate 16,301,018 of OX463806.1, forward strand.
AAGGCAGAATAGTAATTGCTGATAATTTTTATAATTCGATTGACCTAGCTGAAGATTTGTTGAGCAAAAAAACATTCTTGTGTGGTACTTTAAGAAGTAATAGAAAAGGATTGCCTCGTACCATAGTATCACAGAAAATTAAAAAGGGACAAATTATCGGAAAAATGAATCACAAAGGCGTTCGCATTATTAAATGGATGGATAAAAGACCAGTATTAATGATAAGCACATGCAAAAATCATGATATTACGCTTCGTACTGTAACTAAAACTAGAGGAGAGAGAAGTGTGACAACAAAAAAGCCCGAATGTGTCTACTCATATAACGACAGTAAGAAAGGAGTTGACTATAGCGACCAAATGTCCTCTTATTATAGCTCTTTAAAAAGAGGACTAAAATGGTATCGAAAAGTTATGATGGAGTTAATTTTTGGTACGGCCTTAGTTAACGCTTGGGTCTTGTATAATATGAAAAATAAAGCAAAGATGCCAAAAAAAGAATTTGTTGAAGCTGTTATTGAAAAATTCACTGGGAAACCTTTCAACACAAAACAAGAATCTTCGGTTACTGCGGAGCCAAAACCTGAGCATCAATATAAATTATTAGAAAAAAAACGTAGATGCACCGGCTGTTATGAAAAAGTAAGACAGAGACTTTCAAGCAAAGAAGCAGATAAAAAAGTGAAGAAGGTGAAAGGTTTTTGTGAAAAGTGCGCCAAAGCTTTCTGTTTAAATTGTTACAATGAAAAACTTTGATTTCTCCTATTAATATCGTTATACATCTTAGCTTGCTTAAAATCCGGTAGTTACTTTTTTCCAAACTTGTTTATGATGATGATGATCCAATGAATGATCCAAGATTCCACTAAACCCAATTTTTCACAAAGTCATCAACATCATAAACAAGTCTGCAAAAATCGAAACTACCGCCTTTACCGCTAGCTATCCCTTATTTTAAGGTGAAAATTATTGTAACTATTTGTTAAAAATAAAATGTCGATAAAAAAAACCTTTTTCATTTCACCAACACTAGGACTTTATCGATATGTGTAAATATATTGCGTCAACGAGGCGCTAAAAACCTCGTGTTTTGTTTTGTCTCAATGCGATGCGAGGTTTTAAGCGCCTCGTTTTGGTTTTTTGTGTTTGTTTCAGACAATTTACATAGGATTCTCGGGCGAGGGCACCAAAATGACGTCTGTACTGTTAGCTTTCGATACATATATTCAATATCTGTGTAGGCATTGATTTCATAAATTTAAAACGTATTGAAGTCACCAAGGCACACGAGGCACAATCAACCTCGCTCCGCATAAAAATGAAAACCATCACGAGGCAGTTTGGATCTCGTACCCCACAGTTCTGCAGGTAACTAAAATGACCCTACGCAATGAGCGTGTTAAACGAATATATGAATGATAAACTATAATGCTCATCAACAATATAGTTCTTGTTTTAATTTAATGTTTATGATGTTCCTAGCATATAATTTATAAGTAGGCCGGATGTGGCTTTTAGTTTAGGATATTTATTATTTGAAGTAAATGTTCTTAATGTGTACTCTAGAAAGTTGTGCAATAAATTAGAGTAAATTAGATATGATATAATAATTAAATAAGATAGAATATTGCTTGTGCCCACCAGGGTTATTATAATACCTTGGACACTATTTACATACATTGACCTAGCCCCAAACTAGGATTCCCTGTATCTTGCGTACTAGACAACGGTTCACATAATTATATAGATAAATACTATACTTAGATAGATAAACAACCATGACTAGGGTACAAACATCCGTTCTCATCAAACAATGATGATCTACCACTATGTATAAGACCTTACTGTTATAATGGATTGCAATAAACGAATATGAATATGAATACTAGTTTGAGTTCATCGAGTTCGTGTTCATGTTCGTCGAGTTCGAGTTTAAGTGCCAGTTCGTCGAGTTCCAGTTCGAGTTGATGGAGTAGATCGTCGAGTTCGAGTGCGGTGAGTTCGAGTTCTTAGAGTTCTATTTTGATTTGAGTTCTAGTTGAGTTGCAGTTGAGTTTGAGTTTAGTTCGAACTGAGTTCGAGTTGAGTTCGTTTTATGTTCGAGTTCGTCGAGTTCGAGTTTGTCGAATTATAATTCGACGAGTTTGAGTTCGAAGTCGAGTTCGAGTTCGAGTTCGAGTTCGAGATCGAGTTGAGTTCAACTTCAAGTTCGAGTTCTTCGAGTTCGAGTTCGAGTTTAAGTACGAGTTCATCGAGTTACGAGTTCGTTCGAGTTCGAATTCGAGTTCGTAGAGTTCGTGATCGTGTTCATCGAATTCGAGTTCGATTTCGTCAAGTTCGAATTCGATTTCGAGTTCGTCGAGTTCGAGTTCAAGTGCCAGTTCGTCGTGTTTGAGTTCGATTTCGTAGAGTCCGAGTTCGTCGAGTTTAACTTCGAGTTCGAAAAATTCGAGTTGGTCGAGTTCTTCGAGAAAGAGTTCGATGAGTTCTTCGTGTTAGTGTTAGATTTTGTTGAGTTCATATTCAATTTCGAGTTCAAGTTGGTCGAGTTTGAGTTCGAGTTCATCGAGTTCGAGTTCGTCGAGTTCGAGTTCGAATTCGTCGAGTTCGAGATCGTGTTCAATGAATCCAAGTTTTAACTCAACGAACTGGAACTCGAAATCGACGAACTCAAACTCTACGAAACTCGTACTCAACTCAAACTCAAATTGAACCAAACTCAAACTCAACTACAGCTCAACTAAAACTAAACTCGCACTCATACTCTACGAACTCGAACTCAAACTCGACCAAATGGCATTCGAACGTGTGAACTCGAATCGTGAACTCGACTAACTTGAAGACGAACTCGACGAACTCGTACTTGAAATCTAACTCGAAGAACTGGAACTCCTCGACAAACTCGACAAAACTGGCATTCGAACACGAACATGACGAACTTGAAAACTAACTCTACGAACTCGAACTCGAATTCGATGAACATGATCTCGAACTCGATGAACTAGAACTCGAACTCGACGAACTCTAACGCGATGAACTCGTACTCAATTTCGACCAATTTGAACTAGAACTTGAACTTGAAATCAACGAAATCCAACACTAACACGATGAACTCATCGAACTCTTTCTCGAAGAACTCGACCAACTCGAATTTGACGAACTCGAAGTTAAACTCGACAAACTCAAACTCGACGCACTCCACAACCTCGAACTCGACGAACTCAAACTTGACGAACTTGAACTTGAACTCGACGAACTGGAACTCTAACTCGACGAATTGGATATTTTTTTTTCATGTATATGAGACTTGAGTAATTGTTGGACTTGTAAAAGTGCATTATTTTGTCTACCTACAATATATTTTGAGTCCGAGTTGAATTCGAGTTTGAAACTCAAATTAAACTAAACTCAAACTCAACTAGAACTCAACTCGAACTCGAACTCAAACTCAAACAAACTCGTCGAAATCGACGAACTCAAATTCGACGAAATCGACAAACTCGAAAATGCACTCGAAACTCGACCAACTCGAACTTGACGAACTTGAACTTGAACTCAAACTCGACGAACTGGAACTCTACAAACTCGAAATTGGCCTCGACTAACTTGATCTCTAAGAACTCAAGTTTGTCGAGTTTGTCGAGTTTGAGTTCAAGTTCATCGAGTTCGAGTTTGTGGAGTTTGTCGACTTCCTCGAATTCCAGTTCGTTTGAGTTCGTCGAGTTCGTCGAGTTCCAGTTCGTCGAGATGAGTCTGAGTTCGAGTTCGTCGAGATTGAGTTCAAGTTCGTTGAGTTAGAGTTTTAGTTCGTCGAGTTCGAATTCGAGTTAGTCGAGTTCGAGTTCGAATTCGAGTTAGTCGAGTTCGAGTTCGAATTAGTCAAATTTGGGTTCGTCGAATTCGGGTTCGAGTTCCTGTTCAAGTACGTCAAGTTCGAGTTCGAGTTTGTTGAGTTAGAATTTGAGTTCGTGGAGTTTGAGTTCGAGTTCGTCGAGTTTCGAATTCGACGAACTGGAACGCGAACTCGACGAACTGGAACTTGAACTCGAACTCGACGAAATGGAACTCTAACTTGACCAAATCGAACTTGAACTTGACGAACTTGATGAACTCGATATCGACGCATTCGAACTCGACGAACTCGAACTAGAACTTTACGAACTTGACGAACTGGAACACGACGCACTCAAACTCGATGAACTCGAACTCGAACTCGATGAACTATAACTTGAACTCGAACTCAACTAACTGGAACTCAAACTCTACGAACTCGAACTTGAACCCGACGAACTCGAACTCAAAAAGACCTCGACGAACTCGATTTCGAACTCGACGAAGTCGAACTCGAATTAGATGAACACGATCTCGAACTCGACGAATGATGAACTCGATGAACTAGAAATAAAACTCGACAAACTCGAACTCGAAATTGATTTTGAACTCAACCAAATCGAACATGAACTCGATGAACTCTTCGAACTCCTACTCGACGAACTCGAATTTCTCGAGTTTGAGTTCGTGTTCATCGAGTTCGAGTTCGTCAAGTTCGAGTTCGAGTTCGTTGACTTCCAGATCGTGTTCATTGAATTCAAATTCGAGTACTTCGAGTTCGAATTCAAGTTCGAGTTCATCGAGTTCGTGTTCGAGTTCGTCGCTTTCGAGTTTGAGTGCCTGTTCGTCGACTTTGAGTTTGAGTTCGTAGAGTTTATGTTTTAGTTTGTCAAGTAAGAGTTCCAGTTCGTCGAGTTCGAGTTCAAGTCCCAGTACATTGAATTTGAGTGCGTAGAGTTTGAGTTCGTCGAGTTCGTCAAGTTCGAGTTTGAGTTAGTCAAATTAGAGTTCCAGTTCGTCGAGTTCCAGTTCAAGTTCCAGTTCGTCGAATTAGAGTTCCAGTTCGTCGAGTTCCAGTTCAAGTTCCAGTTCGTCGAGTTCGAGTTGTGCGGCGAGTTCGAGTTCATCGAGTAAGAGTTCGAGTTCGAACGCCGCGCAACCGGAAAAGTGATTTTGCAGAAGATGAAATGAATACATGATAAATACATTGAACTCGTTGAACTCGAACGAACTTCAACTTGACCTCGACGAACTGGAACTCTAACTCGACATAAAGCTCCGAGTTCGAGTTCGAGTTCGAGTTCGAGTTCGAGTTCGAGTTCGAATTCGAGTTCGAGTTTGAGTTGAGTTCTTGTTTAGTTGGAGTTTAGTTCAATTTAAGTTTCAAACTCGAATTTGACTCGAACTCAACTCAACTCAACTTCGACGAAAACGACAAACTCGAACTCGACGCACTCGAAACTCGAAGTTCAAGTTCGATGAACTCATCGAACTTGAACTCAACGCACTCAAACTCGATGAACACGAACTCGAACTCGACGAATTGGAACTTTTTTTCCATGTTTACATGTAATTGTTTGACATGTAAAAGTGTATTTTTTTTGCCTCTTTGAAATAAATGAATGATTTGAGTTTTGGAGAACTCGAACTCGAACTCGAACTCGAACTCGAACTCGAACTCGAACTCGAACTCGAACTCGAACTCGAACTCGAACTCGAACTCGAACTCGAACTCGAACTCGAACTCGAACTCGAACTCGAACTCGAACTCAAACAATCTCGTCGAAATCGAGTTTGAGTTCAAGTTCGTCGAGTTTCGAGTGCGTCGAGTTCGAGTTTGTCGTTTTCGTCGAAGTTGAGTTCGTCGATTTCGACGAGATTGTTTGAGTTCGAATTCGAGTTCGAGTTTGAGTTGAGTTCTTGTTTAGTTGGAGTTTAGTTCTATTTAAGTTTTAAACTCGAATTTGACTCGAACTCAAAATTTATTGTAAGTAGGCAAAATAATGCTTTTTTACAAGTCAAACTATCACTCAAGTCTCATAAACATGAAAAAATAAATCCAATTCGTCGAGTTAGGAGTTCCAGTTCAAATCAAAATCGAACTCGAACTCGAACTCGAACTCGAACTCGAACTCGAACTCGAACTCGAACTCGAACTCGAACTCGAACTCGAACTCGAACTCGAACTCGAACTCGAACTCGAACTCGAACTCGAACTCGAACTCGAACTCGACAAACTCGAACTCGACGAACTCGAACTTAACACGAACTCAAACTCGAACTCGAACTCGAACTCGACAAACTCGAACTCGACGAACTCGAACTTAACACGAACTCAACTCGACCTCGGTTCGAACTAAACTCAAACTCAACTACAACTTAACTAGAACTCAAATCAAAATCGAACTCTTAGAACTCGAACTCGCCGCACTCGAATTCGACGAACTACTCGATCAACTCGAACTGAAACTTGACGAACTGGCACTTAAACTCGAACTCGACGAACATGAACACGAACTCGACGAACTCGAACTCAACGTACTCGAACTTGATGAGTTCGTCGAGTTCGAGATCGTGTTCATCAAATTCGAGTTCGAACTCGACGAACTGGAACTTGAACTCAACGAAATCGAACACGAACTCGATGTACTCATCGAACTAGATCTCGACGAAATCGACAAAATTTGAATTTTGCCTTTTTTAGTTTTGAACTCAACTCTAACTCAACCTGAACTCAACTCAAACTTAAACTCGACAAACTTGAACTCGAACTCGAACTTGAAATCGAACTTGAACTTAATGAAATCGAACATGAACTCGATGAACTCATCGAACTCTTAATCGACGAACTCGAATTCGAAAAATCAAACTCGAACTTGACGAACTCGAACTCGATGCATTCGAACTCGACGAACTCAAACTCGAACTCGACGAACTCAAAATCGAACTCGACGAACTGGAACTTGAATTCGAACTCGTCGAACTCGTTGAGTTTGAGTTCGAGTTCGTCGAGTTCGAGTTAGAATTTGTCGAGTTCGAGTTCGACTTTATCGAGTTTGTACTCGGCCACCAAAAACTCAAATCATTTATTTATTGCAAGTGATTGATTCCACGCCTAAACCGAACGGCGTGGAGTCATGAGGGGACCTTTGCGCCGCACGTGAGGGAAAAGAATGATGAGATTTGTTTATTACCTTGTCACCGTAGACAGGAGATCGAAGGCTCGATTCGAGACAGGAATTCGGGAAAGGGGGCACAGTTGGGATAGGATGGGATCGAACCCTTGCCGTCGCTGTCCGACGGCGTGGCCGGCGCGCTGCTGCCGACACGTGGAATCGCCGCTACCGATACGACGAGTTGGAGACCGTACAACTTCAACCTTCACCACGAATCACTTGACCGCTGACGCGAATCTAATTACAATCAATAGCCCGACGCTATGAGGTAGATTTACACTCTGACCAGGCCCGATGCCTGTATTATGGTAATTGATACACCGAAATACCAATCAATGCCATGGGGCCCGAGCCGCCATGTTATGTTCTCCCGATGAGACCAGACCAAAAAGTAAAGATAACCTCCAATTTTACATCTCGTTCCGATACGAGTGACAGCTGCTAGTGCCGTTTTCGCTAGTGATGTCTCGATTACTCGCGATCGATTCGCGCAACAAAAAACCGGTGCGTTTCCGACGCATAAATATTGAACAGCAAGTATTATTATATTATTATTATTATATATTAAATAATGCACTTTTACAAGTCAAACAATCACTCAAGTCTCATGGAAAAAAGTTCCAGTTCGTCGAGTTTGAGCTCAAGTTCATCGAGTTCGAGTGCGTTGAGTTCGAGTTCGTCGAGTTCGAGATTGAGTTTGTCGAATTCGAATTCGTCGATTTCGAGTTCGAGTTGAGTTCGAGGTGAGTTCAAGTTGATTTCGAATTGAGTTAGAGTTGAGTTCGAGTTCGTCTAGTTAAAGTTTAAGTTCGTCAAGTTCAAACTCAACTAGAACGTAACTTGAACTAAACATGAACTTGAACTCAAACTCGACGAACTCGAACTCAACACGAAATCAACTAGAACTCAACTCGAACTTAAATCCAACTAAACTCAAACTTAACTAAAACTCAACTAGAACTCAACTCGAAAACGAACTCTACGAACTCGAACCCAAACTCGACGAACTGGCACTCCAACACGAACTCGACTCGAGTTCATCGAGTTCGTCAAGTAAGAGTTCGATGAGTTCATCGAGTTCGTGTTCGATTTCGTTGAGTTCAAGTTCAAATTCGAGTCCGAGTTTGTCGAGCTCAAGCTGGACAAACTTGAGTCAAGTCAAGTTAGAAAACTTGAATAACTCAAACTCGACAAACTCGGACCCGACGAACTCGAAGTTGAACTCGACGAACTCGAACTGGCACTAGAACTCGAAATCTATGAAGTCGAACTCGAACTCGACGAACTCGACCTCGAAATCGAATCCGAACTCGAATTTGAACTAGATGAACTCTAACTCGAACTCGATGTACACGATCTCGAACTCGCTGAACTAGATCTCGAACTTGACGACATCGAACTCGATGAACAATTCGATTCAATTCAATTCAATTCGACAAACTCGAACTTGAACTTGAACTTGAACTCAACGAAATCAAACAGAACACGATGAACTCTTCGAACTCTTACTCGACGAACTCGACAAATTCGAATTCGACGAACTCAAACTCGACGAACTCGACGAACTCGAACTCGACGTACTCAAAAACCTCGAACTCGACGAACTCAAACTTGGCGAACTCGAACTCGAACTCGACGAACTGGAACTCTAACTCGACGAATGTGATTTACTTTTTCATGTTTATGAGACTTGAGTTTAGCTTGACTTGTAAAAGTACATTATTTTGCCTACTTACAATAAATTTTGAGTTCGAGTCAAATTCGAGTTTGAAACTTAAATTGAACTAAACTCCAACTAAACAAGAACTCAACTCGAACTCGAACTCGAATTCAAACTCAAACTCGTCGAAATCGACGAACTCAACTTCGACGAAAACGACAAACTAGAACTTGACGTACTCGAAACTCGACGAACTTGAACTTGAACTCAAACTCGACGAACTTGATCTCTACGAACCCAAGTTTGTCGAGTTCGTGGAGTAAGAGTTCGATGAGTTCATCGTGTTCATGTTCGATTTTGTTGATTTCAAGTTCAAGTTCAACTTTGAGTTTGTCGAGTTTGAGTTTCATCGAGTTCGAATTCGTTGAGTTCGAGTTGCACCAACTGGCATTCGAACACGAACTTGACGAACTTGAAAACGAACTCGACGAACTCGAACTCGAATTCGATGAACACGATCTCGAACACGACGAAATAGAACTCGAACTCGACGAACTCTAACGCGATGAACTCGTACTCAATTTCGACCAACTTGAACTTGAAATCAACGAAATCCAACACTAACACGATGAACTCATCGAACTCTTTCTCGAAGAACTCGACCAACTCGGGAATTGGCCTTTTTTCCTTTGCTCTGTTTGAGAGCTGAAGACGAACTCCCCTTAGTTTTCAAGCGATTCATAAGGAAACCTCCTTTTCGTTCCAAAGTTCGTGTTTTAAAAAACTCGCTAATTCGTTTTCATCAAATTCGAGTTCGAACTCGACGAACTGGAACTTGAACTCAACGAAAATTTATTGAGTGAAGTACACTCCCAGTGGCCAATAAAATATAGTTCTTTACAGAGGTTTGACCGACATGGTCTATATGAAATACAAGTTTAAATTTTGACAATAGAACTCAATGTCATCTAAAAACAAAGTAAATAAAAAATAAATAAATAAATAAGTCCCAAGCCTTCTAAAACCAAGAAAAACCTTAGCGCAATCGCACAATCCCAGCGCCGTTTTTGAGTCGAAAGTTTAGCTGCGCTTGGAGAGTCGTGATCACCGAAGTAAAACACTACAACAGATCGCGGCGAAATCGCTGAGACAGGATTACCCTGAAGATATAATAATCCTGTCCCAAGAATCTCAGAGCAGCGCTACACCGACTTCAGGGTGTCGAGAAGTTATCAGTGACTTGAAGCTCAGACTTCTCTACAAGTAGCAAGTCAATCAGCTGCCTCAGCGGGAGTACGCCGAGGTTGCAAGCAGGGTATCGAGAGGTTGTGGTATCTGCCACAATTTGCAGTAATTAATTCTGCACGGTATACGAGTACGTCGATGTGCGTTTTGTTCTAAAGTGAAAGTTCTATCAGCATTAAGAGTATTTAGTTACCATAATTTTTGTGCGTGAATACAGAATTCCTGAGATATGAGTTACGTTTTATTTATATGAGATAGTGAAAAACTGTCAAAGTATTGTATGTAGGGAAAATCCTTCAGTTCATTTGGTTCTTCCAGCCAAAGCAGGCCTAGGATAGGAAAAACCGTACAGTTCCCCAAAAACCCTGAAAAAAAATATATATTTTCTCATGTATTTTTTTTTAATCTAGTTAACGATAAAATATTAACATTGATAGTGACCACCTCTACACAAGCATAATATCTAACACAATTCTTCTTTCATACATCACGCAGCCAATGGTTGGGGTAGGGTTCACGATCTATGACACAAACTCCAGAGATGGCACCAATGAGTCACACTCCCTTGACGTAGGCGGTGACGACTTATGAAAACATAAGTCGTCACCCGCTCGGCTTCTAGAACCAGGCTATTTACAGTAACAGAGTCAAGCATTGTGGAAACAGTCCACGACTCTGACAGTAAACACAAGGTGTCTAAAGAAGGAGACCTCAAGATACTTCCTTAGAAGAGAAGGTACTAGATAGTTAGAAATAGAACTAGATAGTTATCTAGTAGTTAGTTGAGATAGGATCTGTAGTCGGTTAGGTATTTCCAACTACAAAGAGTTTCCTATATACCAAGTGTTAATAGAAGAGTATTCAAATGGCTTAATGACCTATTTAAATTATAAAGAGACATTGATATTTACAAATTATACAAAGAAGGTTTAATAACCTTCGTGCATTATGCAGGAGCTATATTTTAAAATCCTTCACATGCCAACGGCTTTTAGTACCGCTTGGGTCTTCGTGTATGTACACTAAAGGAGATAGCTTTTGTATTATTTTACTTTTAGATATCTAGGAGCAAGCTTGGCAGTAAAATAGTTACCGGCATTGCTAAGAACGTAATTTTTACGCCAGACTATGTCACCTACGTAAAATTCTTTGAAGTCATGTCTCAAGTCATAACGGGCTGCATTCTTAGTGTGAGCTACATGCAGAGCAACTTGAACTTTATCGTATATGGACGAGAGCAATCTTAACCTAGCCTACCTATTTAGAAGAAACTAAATCTAGTCCGAAAGAGTTTGGCCAAAAATAGGATTTAGTCACTAGTTAGAGTGAGTTTTAAAATTAAGAGGAAAGATTCTGTAAAATAAAAACCAGTAATGGCGCCAAAACTGTCACGTTACTGAGATCAGGAAGGTTGACCTCAATAGCGGGAACAGTTAATTTAGAGAGTAATAATAAAAAGGAGAGTAGAAACAAAAGAGTCAGGTTGTGGGTTCTTTATTTTACAAATCTTATCTAGGCTAAACTTATAGTTACAACCTACCTAAAATAACCTAACAGTATTTACACCTAACCTAACTGAAATGGCTCTGGGAGACTAAGGTAAGCGGACGGATTAGATGTCTTTCAGTAGTATTGTAGAATAGGGTAAACTTACATATTTCGGTCTTAATTGCTAACTACCTTATTTTCTAAATCTTAAAACTATGTGAAAAATCTTGTTGCCAACACAAACCAATAGGTATGAGAAATATTAGAAAGCGTCGCTAACATTCCCCACCCCAGTGCTGAATCAGCACTCATCTCCCAGAGAGATAGGTGCGACGCGTGCCGCAGACCGTCGCCACGTCCCGGTGGCGGTCCTCACCTCGACCAGCCGCGTGCGCCCGTCCTTGCCGGGAAACACCTGTGTGACCAAGCCTTTAGGCCACGAGTTGCTAGGGGAGTTCGGGTCTACCACAAGAACGAGGTCGCCCACTTGCAGCTGCTTCTGTTCCTCATGCCACTTTCTTCTCGGTAAAAGGTTGGGCAAAATTTCCTTCATCCACCTCTGCCAGAACATATCGGTCAGCCTCTGAGCTGTACGCCAATGTTTCTGCAGGTACAGGTCCGAACCGTCAAATGAACCAATGGTAGGCAGATTTGACGAGGTACCGAGAAGAAAGTGGTTTGGAGTAAGAGATTCTACACCTGTCTCGACGGAGACGTGCATCAGGGGACGGCTGTTAACTATATTTTCTACTTCCGCCAAAAGCGTGCTTAATACCTCGTCCCGTGGTACACGCTCGTTCAAGACGACTTTAAGTGACGTCTTTACACTACGTATGAGCCTTTCCCACGCCCCTCCCCAATGAGGGGTGGAAGGGGGGATAAAGGTCCACTGCATACCTTTATTAACACCTTGGCGTTCCAGCTCTTTGGTGTCTAGTTCGCGCATCGACCGCTGCAGCTCAGTATGGGCACCCCTCAGGTTTGTACCATTATCAGAGTACAGGTGTGACGGCCAGCCACGTCTTGCCGCCATCCGCCGCAGCGCCATTATGAGCGAGTCTGAAGTCAGCGAGGAGACCAGCACAATGTGGACCGCGCGCACCGTCAAGCAAGTGAACAAAACTCCGTACCTCTTCTCACGACGGCGACCCACAACAACCTCCATCGGGCCGAACAGGTCTAAACCGCAGTACGAAAAGGGGCGCTGGTGGTGTGCCATGCGACCCTTAGGTAAGTCGCCCATTCGCGGTACTCGAGGCTGACACTTGCGGATCCTGCACAGCATATACCTGGATGCCACGAACTTCACGGTAGGTCTGAGGCGTAATATCCAGTACCGCTGTTTCACCTCGTTGACCACGGTCTCCTGATTTCCATGGGCTGCCTGTATGTGGTAATATCGGACAATCAGCTTAGCCACGGGATGCCGACCATCGAGTATCACCGGCCGCTTCACGTCCATGGCTACACCTATGGCGGCGTCTTTGCGGCCACCCACGCGCAGCAGACCATGTTCGTCAAGTAGCGGTGACAAAGCGATCAATCTGCTATTGCGGTGTAAAGGTTTACCTTTTTTAATTGTAGCGATGTTTTCGCCGAAGGATTCCGCCTGCGCGTGCCTTAGCAACAGTTGCTCGGCACGATCCATTGTGCTGCAATCTACTTAACCTGAAATGCCCTTACACTTGTCTATAAACGTGAGTACATTGGCCGTGGCCCGCTTTAAGCGAAGCCAAGAAGAAAACCGTAGAGGGTCTGGCACTGCCAGTCCAGTTGAAGCTTCCTGTACCATAGTGACGCATTCAGGCATTGTTGAGGTCAACTGTGATGCAATAACATCCCTGGGCCACGAAGATTCTCTTTCATATAAAAAGTTCGGACCCGCGAACCATTCACTGAGCTGAGTGTGATCGAAAGTTTCCCGCGTGGATAAATCAGCGACATTTAATTTCGTAGGTATGTACCTCCACTCGTCCACGCGCGATAACTCGTCGATCTCACCCAGTCGGTTCGCTTCGAACGTTTTATAAGTGCGCGTGTTGTTGCGAATCCAGTGCAGTACTGTAGTGGAGTCGCACCAAAAAAATCGACTGCCCGGAACTAACTTATGTTCCTTCCCTATAGTATTAGCTAGCCTTGCAGCTAATAAAGCAGCTTGTAATTCGGCCCTGGGTACTGTTAATGACTTTACAGGCATTACTTTACACTTGCTAGCAATAAATGCAACTTTAATATGATTATTCACATCCCACCGCCAATAAGCCACAGTGCACATAGCTCGAGTACTGCTGTCACAAAATAAATGCAATTGAAGATTGTTATAACCTGCGGCCATCGTAGCACTGGTGGCTGCCGCTACAGATTCGATCGTAGCGCTCGGCGTAGCCGCGCCGTTGCCATGCGCGAGACCTGTGCTACGGGGCAGCGTCGCGCTCGAGGTGCCCGCATAGTGACTGCGATCAGCTGATTTATAACATCTAGGTATACGTATATCGTTAATTACCTTAAGTAGGTCGACCCATTTCCGCCACTTTTGATATAAGTCGTCCGGAATGTAGTCGTCCCAATCCATATGCGATCGCCACGCATCTTGTAGCATGATTCGACCTTGAATCGTGAACGGTGCTAAGAAACCTAGTACATCAAAAATTGACATTATAACTCTTAGCATAAGACGTTTTGTAGGCCTAAACTCGAACTCTAACTCTAACTCTAACTCTAACTCTAACTCTAACTCGAACTCGAACTCGAACTCGAACTCGAACTCGAACTCGAACTCGAACTCTGACTCGAACTCTGACTCTGACTCGGACTCTGACTCGGACTCTGACTCTGACTCTGACTCTGACTCTGACTCGGACTCGGACTCTGACTCTGACTCGGACTCGGACTCGGACTCGGACTCGGACTCGGACTCGGACTCGGACTCGGACTCGGACTCGGACTCGGACTCGGACTCGGACTCGGACTCGGACTCGGACTCGGACTCGGACTCGGACTCGGACTCGGACTCGGACTCGGACTCGGACTCGGACTCGGACTCGGACTCGGACTCGGACTCGGACTCGGACTCGGACTCGGACTCGGACTCGGACTCGGACTCGGACTCGGACTCGGACTCGGACTCGGACTCGGACTCGGACTCGGACTCGGACTCGGACTCGGACTCGGACTCGGACTCGGACTCGGACTCGGACTCGGACTCGGACTCGGACTCGGACTCGGACTCGGACTCGGACTCGGACTCGGACTCGGACTCGGACTCGGACTCGGACTCGGACTCGGACTCGGACTCGGACTCGGACTCGGACTCGGACTCGGACTCGGACTCGGACTCGGACTCGGACTCGGACTCGGACTCGGACTCGGACTCGGACTCGGACTCGGACTCGGACTCGGACTCGGACTCGGACTCGGACTCGGACTCGGACTCGGACTCGGACTCGGACTCGGACTCGGACTCGGACTCGGACTCGGACTCGGACTCGGACTCGGACTCGGACTCGGACTCGGACTCGGACTCGGACTCGGACTCGGACTCGGACTCGGACTCGGACTCGGACTCGGACTCGGACTCGGACTCGGACTCGGACTCGGACTCGGACTCGGACTCGGACTCGGACTCGGACTCGGACTCTGGTTGTGGTATCTGCTACAATTTGCAGTAATTAATTCTGCACGGTATACGAGGACGTCGATGTGAGTTTTGTTCTAAAGTGAAAGTTCTATCAGCATTAAGAGTATAATAATATATAATAATAATACCTTGGACACCATTTACACACATTGATCTAGCCCCAAACTAGGATTCCCTGTATCTTGGGTACTAGACAACGATACACATACTTATATAGATAAATATTAAAACTTAGATAAACAACCATGACTAGGGTACAAACATCCGTTCTCATCAAACAAATATTTGCCCCCACCGGGACTCGAACCCGGGACCCTTGGTTTCGTAGGCAGCGTCACTGCCGACTCGGCCATTCGGGTCGTCAATTTAGTTACCATAATTTTTGTGCGTGAATAAATAATTCCTGAGATGTGAGTCTTTACGTTTTATTTATATGAGATAGTGAAAAACTGTCAAAGCAAGCATATTGTAGGGAAAATCCTTCAGTTCATTTGGTTCTTCATTTGGACTCGGACTCGGACTCGAACTCGAACTCTGACTCGAACTCTGACTCCAACTCTGACTCGAACTCTGACTCGGACTCTGACTTAGACTCTGACTTGGACTCTGACTCGGACTCGGACTCGGACTCGGACTCGGACTCGGACTCGGACTCGAACTCGAACTCGAACTCGAACTCGAACTAGAACTCGAACTCGAACTCGAACTCGAACTCGAACTCTAACTCGAACTCGAACTGGAACTCGAACTCGAACTCGAACTTGAACTCGAACTCGAACTCGAACTCGAACTCGAACTCGAACTAGAACTCGAACTCGAACTCGAACTCGAACTCGAACTCTGACTCGAACTCTGACTCGAACTCTGACTCGGACTCTGACTCGGACTCGGACTCGAACTCGAACTCGGACTCGGACTCGGACTCGGACTCGGACTCGGACTCGAACTCGAACTCGAACTCGAACTCGGACTCGGACTCGGACTCGAACTCGAACTCGAACTCGAACTCGAAATCGAACTCGGACTCGGACTCGGACTCGGACTCGGACTCGGACTCGGACTCGGACTCGGACTCGGACTCGGACTCGGACTCGGACTCGGACTCGGACTCGGACTCGGACTCGGACTCGGACTCGGACTCGGACTCGGACTCGGACTCGGACTCGGACTCGGACTCGGACTCGGACTCGGACTCGGACTCGGACTCGGACTCGGACTCGGACTCGGACTCGGACTCGGACTCGGACTCGGACTCGGACTCGGACTCGGACTCGGACTCGGACTCGGACTCGGACTCGGACTCGGACTCGGACTCGGACTCGGACTCGGACTCGGACTCGGACTCGGACTCGGACTCGGACTCGGACTCTGGTTGTGGTATCTGCTACAATTTGCAGTAATTAATTCTGCACGGTATACGAGGACGTCGATGTGAGTTTTGTTCTAAAGTGAAAGTTCTATCAGCATTAAGAGTATAATAATATATAATAATAATACCTTGGACACCATTTACACACATTGATCTAGCCCCAAACTAGGATTCCCTGTATCTTGGGTACTAGACAACGATACACATACTTATATAGATAAATATTAAAACTTAGATAAACAACCATGACTAGGGTACAAACATCCGTTCTCATCAAACAAATATTTGCCCCCACCGGGACTCGAACCCGGGACCCTTGGTTTCGTAGGCAGCGTCACTGCCGACTCGGCCATTCGGGTCGTCAATTTAGTTACCATAATTTTTGTGCGTGAATAAATAATTCCTGAGATGTGAGTCTTTACGTTTTATTTATATGAGATAGTGAAAAACTGTCAAAGCAAGCATATTGTAGGGAAAATCCTTCAGTTCATTTGGTTCTTCATTTGGACTCGGACTCGGACTCGAACTCGAACTCTGACTCGAACTCTGACTCCAACTCTGACTCGAACTCTGACTCGGACTCTGACTTAGACTCTGACTTGGACTCTGACTCGGACTCGGACTCGGACTCGGACTCGGACTCGGACTCGGACTCGAACTCGAACTCGAACTCGAACTCGAACTAGAACTCGAACTCGAACTCGAACTCGAACTCGAACTCTAACTCGAACTCGAACTGGAACTCGAACTCGAACTCGAACTTGAACTCGAACTCGAACTCGAACTCGAACTCGAACTCGAACTAGAACTCGAACTCGAACTCGAACTCGAACTCGAACTCTGACTCGAACTCTGACTCGAACTCTGACTCGGACTCTGACTCGGACTCGGACTCGAACTCGAACTCGGACTCGGACTCGGACTCGGACTCGGACTCGGACTCGAACTCGAACTCGAACTCGAACTCGGACTCGGACTCGGACTCGAACTCGAACTCGAACTCGAACTCGAAATCGAACTCGGACTCGGACTCGGACTCGGACTCGGACTCGGACTCGGACTCGGACTCGGACTCGGACTCGGACTCGGACTCGGACTCGGACTCGGACTCGGACTCGGACTCGGACTCGGACTCGGACTCGGACTCGGACTCGGACTCGGACTCGGACTCGGACTCGGACTCGGACTCGGACTCGGACTCGGACTCTGGTTGTGGTATCTGCCACAATTTGCAGTAATTAATTCTGCACGGTATACGAGGACGTCGATGTGAGTTTTGTTCTAAAGTGAAAGTTCTATCAGCATTAAGAGTATTTAGTTACCATAATTTTTGTGCGTGAATAAATAATTCCTGAGATGTGAGTCTTTACGTTTTATTTATATGAGATAGTGAAAAACTGTCAAAGCAAGCATATTGTAGGGAAAATCCTTCAGTTCATTTGGTTCTTCATTTGGACTCGGACTCGGACTCGAACTCGAACTCTGACTCGAACTCTGACTCCAACTCTGACTCGAACTCTGACTCAGACTCTGACTCAGAGTCTGACTTGGACTCTGACTCGGACTCGGACTCGGACTCGGACTCGGACTCGGACTCGGACTCGAACTCGAACTCGAACTCGAACTCGAACTAGAACTCGAACTCGAACTCGAACTCGAACTCGAACTCGAACTCGAACTCGAACTGGAACTCGAACTCGAACTCGAACTTGAACTCGAACTCGAACTCGAACTCGAACTCGAACTCGAACTAGAACTCGAACTCGAACTCGAACTCGAACTCGAACTCTGACTCGAACTCTGACTCGAACTCTGACTCGGACTCTGACTCGGACTCGGACTCGGACTCGGACTCGGACTCGGACTCGGACTCGGATACGAACTCGAACTCGAACTCGAACTCGAACTCGAACTCGAACTCGAACTCGAACTCGAACTCGAACTCGAACTCGAACTCGAACTCGAACTCGAACTCGAACTCGAACTCGAACTCGAACTCGAACTCGAACACTCGAACTCGAACACTCGAACTCTAACTCTAACTCTAACTCTAACTCTAACTCTAACTCTAAATCTTACTCTTACTCTAACTCTAACTCTAACTCTAACTCTAACTCTAACTCTAACTCTAACTCTAACTCTAACTCTAACTCTAACTCTAACTCTAACTCTAACTCTAACTCTAACTCTAACTCTAACTCTAACTCCAACTCTAACTCTAACTCTAACTCTTACTCTAACTGTAACTCTAACTCTAACTCTAACTCCAACTCGAACTCGAACTCGAACTCGAACACTCGAACTCGAACACTCGAACACTCGAACTCGAACACTCGAACTCGAACACTCGAACTCGAACACTCGAACTCGAACACTCGAACTCGAACACTCGAACTCGAACACTCGAACTCGAACACTCTAACTCTAACACTAACTCTAACTCTAACTCTAACTCTAACTCTAACTCTAACTCTAACTCTAACTCTAACTCTAACTCTAACTCTAACTCTAACTCTAACTCTAACTCTAACTCTAACTCTAACTCTTACTCTAACTCTAACTCTAACTCTAACTCTAACTCTAACTCTAAAAGTCAGAGTCAGAGTCAGAGTCCAAGTCCAAGTGTTAATAGAAGAGTATTTAAATATCTTAATAACCTATTTAAATTGAAACTTGAACTCTAACTCGAACTCGAACTCGAACTCGAACTCGAACTCGAACTCGAACTCGAACTCGAACTCGAACTCGAACTCGAACTCGCAGAACTCGAACTCGAACTCGAACTCGAACTCGAACTCGAACTCGAACTCGAACTCGAACTTGAACTCAAACTCGGACTCGGACTCGGACTCGGACTGGGACTCGGACTCGGACTCGGACTCGAACTCGAACTCGAACTCGAACTCGAACTCGAACTCGAACTCGAACTCGAACTCGAACTCGAACTCGAACTCGAACTCAAACTCGAACTCGAACTCTCGAACTCGAACACTCGAACTCGAACACTCGAACTCTAACTCTAACTCGAACTCTAACTCTAACTCTAACTCTAAATCTTACTCTAACTCTAACTCTAACTCTAACTCTAACTCTAACTCTAACTCTTACTCTAACTCTAACTCTAACTCTAACTCTAACTCTAACTCTAACTCTAACTCTAACTCTAACTCTAACTCTTACTCTAACTCCAACTCTAACTCTAACTCTATCTCTTACTCTAACTGTAACTCTAACTCTAACTCTAACTCGAACTCGAACTCGAACTCGAACACTCGAACTCGAACATTCGAACACTCGAACTCGAACACTCGAACTCGAACACTCGAACTCAAACACTCGAACTCGAACACTCGAACTCGAACACTCGAACTCGAACACTCTAACTCTAACACTAACTCTAACTCTAACTCTAACTCTAACTCTAACTCTAACTCTAACTCTAACTCTAACTCTAACTCTAACTCTAACTCTAACTCTAACTCTAACTCTAACTCTAACTCTAACTCTAACTCTAACTCTTACTCTAACTCTAACTCTAACTCTAACTCTAACTCTAACTCTAACTCTAACTCTAACTCTAACTCTAACTCTAACTCTAACTCTAACTCTAACTCTAACTCTAACTCTAATTCTAACTCTAACTCTAACTCTAACTCTAACTCTAACTCTATCTCTAGCTCTACCTCTAACTCTAACTCTAACTCTAACTCTAACTCTCACTCTAACACTAACACTAACACTAACTCTAATTCTAACTCTAACTCTAACTCTAACTCTAACTCTGACTCTGACTCTGACTCTGACACTGACTCAGACTCTGACTCTGACTCTGACTCGGACTCTGACTCTGACACTGACTCGGACTCGGACTCGGACTCTGACTCTGACTCGGACTCTGACTCTGATTCGGACTCGGACTCGGACTCGGACTCGGACTCGGACTCGGACTCGGACTCGGACTCGGACTCGGACTCGGACTCGGACTCGGACTCGGACTCGGACTCTGACTCGGACTCTGACTCTTACTCGGACTCGGACTCGGACTCGGACTCGGACTCGAACTCGAACTCGAACTCGAACTCGAACTCGAACTCGAACTCGAACTCTGACTCGAACTCTGACTCGAACTCTGACTCGGACTCGGACTCGGACTCGGACTCGGACTCGGCCTCGGACTCGGATTCGGACTCGGACTCGGACTCGGACTCAGACTCAGACTCGGACTCGGACTCGGACTCGGACTCGGACTCGGACTCGGACTCTGACTCGGACTCGGACTCGGACTCGGACTCGGACTCGGACTCGGACTCGGACTCGGACTCGGACTCGGACTCGGACTCGGACTCGGACTCGGACTCTGACTCGGACTCGGACTCTGACTCGGACTCGGACTCTGACTCTGACTCGGACTCGGACTCTGACTCGGACTCTGACTCGGTCTCTGACTCTGACTCGGACTCGAACTCGAACTCGAACTCGAACTCGAACTCGAACTCGAACTCGAACTCGAACTCGAACTCGAACTCGAACTCGAACTCGAACTCGAACTCCAACACTCGAACTCGAACACTCGAACTCGAACACTCGAACTCGAAAACTCGAACTCGAACACTCGAACTCGAACACTCGAACTCGAACACTCGAACTCGAACACTCGAACTCGATCACTCGAACTCGAACACTCGAACTCGAACACTCGAACTCGAACACTCTAACTCTCTAACTCTAACTCTAACTCTAACTCTAACTCTAACTCTAACTCTAACTCTAACTCTAACTCTATCTCTAACTCTAACTCAACTCTAACTCTAACTCTAACTTAGTTAACATATTTTTTGTGCGTGAATAAATAATTCCTGAGATGTGAGTCTTTACGTTTTATTTATATGAGATAGTGAAAATCTGTCAAAGCATATTGTAGGGAAAATCCTTCAGTTCATTTGGTTCTTCCAACCAAAGCAGGCCTTAGGATAGGAAAGCCCTACAGTTCCCCAAAAACCCTGAGAAAAAAAAATATATTTTCTCATGTATTTTTTTAAATCTAGTTAACGATAAAATATTTACATTAATAGTGACCACCTCTACACAAGCATAATATCTAACACAATTCTTCTTTCATACATCACGCAGCCAATGGTTGGGGTAGGGTTCACGATCTATGACACAAACTCCAGAGATGGCACCAATGAGTCACACTCCCTTGACGTAGGCTTTTCATAAGTCGTCACCCGCTCGGCTTCTAGAACCAGACTATTTACAGTAACAGAGTCAAGCATTGTGGAAACAGTCCACGACTCTGACAGTAAAAACAAGGTGTCTAAAGAAGGAGACCTCAAGATACTTCCTTAGAAGAGAAGGTACTAGATAACTATCTACTACTACTACTAGTTCTACTTCTAACTAGAAGTAGAACTAGTAGTAGTCGTCGGACTCGGACTCGGACTCGGACTCGGACTCGGATTCGGACTCGGACTCGGACTCTGACTCGGACTCTGACTCGGACTCGGACTCTGACTTGGACTCTGACTCGGACTCGGACTCTGACTCTGACTCGGACTCTGACTCTGACTCGGACTCGGACTCGGACTCGTACTCTGACTCGGACTCTGACTCGGACTCGAACTCGAACTCTGACTCGGACTCAAGTCATAACGGGCTTTATTCTTAGTGTTAGCTACATGCAGAGCAACTTGAACTTTATCGTATATGGACGAGAGCAATCTTAACCTAGCCTACCTATTTAGAAGAAACTAAATCTAGTCCGAAAGAGTTTGGCCAAAAATAGGATTTAGTCACTAGTTAGAGTGAGTTTTAAAATTTAGAGGAAAGATTCTGTAAAATAAAGACCAGTAATGCGCCAAAACTGTCACGTTACTGAGATCAGGAAGGTTGACCTCTATAGCGCGAACAGTTAATTTAGAGAGTAATAATAAAAAAGGAGAGTAGAAACAAAAGAGTCAGGTTGTGGGTTCTTTATTTTACAAATCTTATCTAGGCTAAACTTATAGTTACAACCTACCTAAAATAACCTAACAGTATTTACACCTAACCTAACTGAAATGGCTCTGGGAGACTAAGGTAAGCGGACGGATTAGATGTCTTTCAGTAGTATTGTAGCGTCGTAGGAATTCTAGGCTCGAGCAGATGTCCGTGGAACCTCAGGAACGTAAGTAGGTGGCCGTAGATGAAGAACTCAGGAGGGCAGCAGGAACTCCGGGTCCGAGGATCGTTAGTGGAACCTCAGGACCATAAGTAGGCGGCCGGAGTTGAGGACCGCAGGAGAGTAGCGGGAACTCCGGGCCGCAAGTAGATCAGCGGTACCCCGGGCAGAGGTCTCGGGTACGGTATCAAGGTACGGTAGGCGAAGAGAAAAGGCTTCCGCTACAGCTAGGGTTGGGCTTCCGGTCATCAGCTTCTTGAGAATTCCCGGGCCAGCTGGGCCCGGGAATTGGCCTTTTTTCCTTTGCTCTGTTTGAGAGCTGAAGACGAACTCCCCTTAGTTTTCAAGCGATTCATAAGGAAACCTCCTTTTCGTTCCAAAGTTCGTGTTTTAAAAAACTCGCTAATTCGAAATAATTAAATGAAGTACACTCCCAGTGGCCAATAAAATATAGTTCTTTACAGAGGTTTTGACCTACATGGTCTGTATGAAATAACTTCGAGTTCGAGTTCGAGTTCGAGTTCAAGTTTGAGTTTTGCGAGTTCGAGTTCAAGTTTCAATTTAAATAGGTTATTAAGCCATTTAAATACTCTTCTATTAACACTTGGTATATAGGAAGCTCTTTGTAGTTGGAAATACCTAACCGACTACAGATCCTATCTCAACTAACTACTAGATAACTATCTAGTTCTACTTCTAACTATCTAGTACCTTCTCTTCTAAGGAAGTATGTTGAGGTCTCCTTCTTTAGACACCTTGTTTTTACTGTCAGAGTCGTGGACTGTTTCCACAATGCTTGACTCTGTTACTGTAAATAGCCTGGTTCTAGAAGCCGAGCGGGTGACGACTTATGAAAAGCCTACGTCAAGGGAGTGTGACTCATTGGTGCCATCTCTGGAGTTTGTGTCATAGATCGTGAACCCTACCCCAACCATTGGCTGCGTGATGTATGAAAGAAGAATTGTGTTAGATATTATACTTGTGTAGAGGTGGTCACTATTAATGTAAATATTTTATCGTTAACTAGATTAAAAAAAATACATGAGAAAATATATATTTTTTTCTCAGGGTTTTTGGAGAACTGTAGGATTTTTCCTATCCTAGGCCTGCTTTGGTTGGAAGAACCAAATGAACTGAAGGATTTTCCCTACAATATGCTTGCTTTGACAGTTTTTCACTATCTCATATAAATAAAACGTAAAGACTCACATCTCAGGAATTATTTATTCACGCACAAAAATTATGGTAACTAAATACTCTTAATGCTGATAGAACTTTCACTTTAGAACAAAACTCACATCGACGTACTCGTATACCGTGCAGAATTTATCACTGCAAATTGTGGCAGATACCACAACCAGAGTCCGAGTCCGAGTCCGAGTCCGAGTCCGAGTCCGAGTCCGAGTCCGAGTCCGAGTCCGAGTCCGAGTCCGAGTCCGAGTCCGAGTCCGAGTCCGAGTCCGAGTCCGAGTCCGAGTCCGAGTCCGAGTCCGAGTCCGAGTCCGAGTCCGAGTCCGAGTCCGAGTCCGAGTCCGAGTCCGAGTCCGAGTCCGAGTCCGAGTCCGAGTCCGAGTCCGAGTCCGAGTCCGAGTCCGAGTCCGAGTCCGAGTCCGAGTCCGAGTCCGAGTCCGAGTCCGAGTCCGAGTCCGAGTCCGAGTCCGAGTCCGAGTCCGAGTCCGAGTCCGAGTCCGAGTCCGAGTCCGAGTCCGAGTCCGAGTCCGAGTCCGAGTCCGAGTCCGAGTCCGAGTCCGAGTCCGAGTCCGAGTCCGAGTCCGAGTCCGAGTCCGAGTCCGAGTCCGAGTCAGAGTCAGAGTCAGAGTCAGAGTCCGATTCCGAGTCCGAGTCCGAGTCAGAGTCAGAGTCAGAGTCCGAGTCCGAGTCAGAGTCCGACTCAGACTCCGAGTCCGAGTCCGAGTCCGAGTCCAAGTCCGAGTCCGAGTCCGAGTCCGAGTCCGAGTCCGAGTCCGAGTCTGAGTCCGAGTCCGAGTCCGAGTCCGAGTCCGAGTACGAGTCCGAGTCCGAGTCCGAGTCCGAGTCCGAGTCCGAGTCCGAGTCCGAGTCCGAGTCCGAGTCCGAGTCCGAGTCCGAGTCCGAGTCCGAGTCCGAGTCCGAGTCCGAGTCCGAGTCCGAGTCAGAGTCAGAGTCAGAGTCAGAGTCCGAGTCCGAGTCAGGGTCAGAGTCAGAGTCAGAGTCAGAGTTAGAGTTAGAGTTAGAGTTAGAGTTAGAGTTAGAGTTAGAGTTAGAGTTCGAGTTCGAGTTCGAGTTCGAGTTCGAGTTCAAGTTCGAGTTCGAGTTCGAGTTCGAGTTCGAGTTCGAGTTCGAGTTCGAGATCGACTTCAGGGTGTCGAGAAGTTATCAGTGACTTGAAGCTCAGACTTCTCTACAAGTAGCAAGTCAATCAGCTGCCTCAGCGGGAGTACGCCGAGGTTGCAAGCAGGGTATCGAGAGGTTGTGGTATCTGCCACAATTTGCAGTAATTAATTCTGCACGGTATACGAGTACGTCGATGTGCGTTTTGTTCTAAAGTGAAAGTTCTATCAGCATTAAGAGTATTTAGTTACCATAATTTTTGTGCGTGAATACAGAATTCCTGAGATGTGAGTTACGTTTTATTTATATGAGATAGTGAAAAACTGTCAAAGTATTGTATGTAGGGAAAATCCTTCAGTTCATTTGGTTCTTCCAGCCAAAGCAGGCCTAGGATAGGAAAAACCGTACAGTTCCCCAAAAACCCTGAAAAAAAATATATATTTTCTCATGTATTTTTTTTTTAATCTAGTTAACGATAAAATATTAACATTGATAGTGACCACCTCTACACAAGCATAATATCTAACACAATTCTTCTTTCATACATCACGCAGCCAATGGTTGGGGTAGGGTTCACGATCTATGACACAAACTCCAGAGATGGCACCAATGAGTCACACTCCCTTGACGTAGGCGGTGACGACTTATGAAAACATAAGTCGTCACCCGCTCGGCTTCTAGAACCAGGCTATTTACAGTAACAGAGTCAAGCATTGTGGAAACAGTCCACGACTCTGACAGTAAACACAAGGTGTCTAAAGAAGGAGACCTCAAGATACTTCCTTAGAAGAGAAGGTACTAGATAGTAGAAATAGAACTAGATAGTTATCTAGTAGTTAGTTGAGATAGGATCTGTAGTCGGTTAGGTATTTCCAACTACAAAGAGTTTCCTATATACCAAGTGTTAATAGAAGAGTATTCAAATGGCTTAATGACCTATTTAAATTATAAAGAGACATTGATATTTACAAATTATACAAAGAAGGTTTAATAACCTTCGTGCATTATGCAGGAGCTATATTTTAAAATCCTTCACATGCCAACGGCTTTTAGTACCGCTTGGGTCTTCGAGTACGAGTATGTACACTAAAGGAGATAGCTTTTGTATTATTTTACTTTTAGATATCTAGGAGCAAGCTTGGCAGTAAAATAGTTACCGGCATTGCTAAGAACGTAATTTTTACGCCAGACTATGTCACCTACGTAAAATTCTTTGGTCATGTCTCAAGTCATAACGGGCTGCATTCTTAGTGTGAGCTACATGCAGAGCAACTTGAACTTTATCGTATATGGACGAGAGCAATCTTAACCTAGCCTACCTATTTAGAAGAAACTAAATCTAGTCCGAAAGAGTTTGGCCAAAAATAGGATTTAGTCACTAGTTAGAGTGAGTTTTAAAATTAAGAGGAAAGATTCTGTAAAATAAAAACCAGTAATGGCGCCAAAACTGTCACGTTACTGAGATCAGGAAGGTTGACCTCAATAGCGGGAACAGTTAATTTAGAGAGTAATAATAAAAAAGGAGAGTAGAAACAAAAGAGTCAGGTTGTGGGTTCTTTATTTTACAAATCTTATCTAGGCTAAACTTATAGTTACAACCTACCTAAAATAACCTAACAGTATTTACACCTAACCTAACTGAAATGGCTCTGGGAGACTAAGGTAAGCGGACGGATTAGATGTCTTTCAGTAGTATTGTAGAATAGGGTAAACTTACATATTTCGGTCTTAATTGCTAACTACCTTATTTTCTAAATCTTAAAACTATGTGAACAATCTTGTTGCTAACACAAACCAATAGGTATGAGAAATATTAGAAAGCGTCGCTAACATTCCCCACCCCAGTGCTGAATCAGCACTCATCTCCCAGAGAGATAGGTGCGACGCGTGCCGCAGACCGTCGCCACGTCCCGGTGGCGGTCCTCACCTCGACCAGCCGCGTGCGCCCGTCCTTGCCGGGAAACACCTGTGTGACCAAGCCTTTAGGCCACGAGTTGCTAGGGGAGTTCGGGTCTACCACAAGAACGAGGTCGCCCACTTGCAGCTGCTTCTGTTCCTCATGCCACTTTCTTCTCGGTAAAAGGTTGGGCAAAATTTCCTTCATCCACCTCTGCCAGAACATATCGGTCAGCCTCTGAGCTGTACGCCAATGTTTCTGCAGGTACAGGTCCGAACCGTCAAATGAACCAATGGTAGGCAGATTTGACGAGGTACCGAGAAGAAAGTGGTTTGGAGTAAGAGATTCTACACCTGTCTCGACGGAGACGTGCATCAGGGGACGGCTGTTAACTATATTTTCTACTTCCGCCAAAAGCGTGCTTAATACCTCGTCCCGTGGTGCACGCTCGTTCAAGACGACTTTAAGTGACGTCTTTACACTACGTATGAGCCTTTCCCACGCCCCTCCCCAATGAGGGGTGGAAGGGGGGATAAAGGTCCACTGCATACCTTTATTAACACCTTGGCGTTCCAGCTCTTTGGTGTCTAGTTCGCGCATCGACCGCTGCAGCTCAGTATGGGCACCCCTCAGGTTTGTACCATTATCAGAGTACAGGTGTGACGGCCAGCCACGTCTTGCCGCCATCCGCCGCAGCGCCATTATGAGCGAGTCTGAAGTCAGCGAGGAGACCAGCACAATGTGGACCGCGCGCACCGTCAAGCAAGTGAACAAAACTCCGTACCTCTTCTCACGACGGCGACCCACAACAACCTCCATCGGGCCGAACAGGTCTAAACCGCAGTACGAAAAGGGGCGCTGGTGGTGTGCCATGCGACCCTTAGGTAAGTCGCCCATTCGCGGTACTCGAGGCTGACACTTGCGGATCCTGCACAGCATATACCTGGATGCCACGAACTTCACGGTAGGTCTGAGGCGTAATATCCAGTACCGCTGTTTCACCTCGTTGACCACGGTCTCCTGATTTCCATGGGCTGCCTGTATGTGGTAATATCGGACAATCAGCTTAGCCACGGGATGCTGACCATCGAGTATCACCGGCCGCTTCACGTCCATGGCTACACCTATGGCGGCGTCTTTGCGGCCACCCACGCGCAGCAGACCATGTTCGTCAAGTAGCGGTGACAAAGCGATCAATCTGCTATTGCGGTGTAAAGGTTTACCTTTTTTAATTGTAGCGATGTTTTCGCCGAAGGATTCCGCCTGCGCGTGCCTTAGCAACAGTTGCTTGGCACGATCCATTGTGCTGCAATCTACTTAACCTGAAATGCCCTTACACTTGTCTATAAACGTGAGTACATTGGCCGTGGCCCGCTTTAAGCGAAGCCAAGAAGAAAACCGTAGAGGGTCTGGCACTGCCAGTCCAGTTGAAGCTTCCTGTACCATAGTGACGCATTCAGGCATTGTTGAGGTCAACTGTGATGCAATAACATCCCTGGGCCACGAAGATTCTCTTTCATATAAAAAGTTCGGACCCGCGAACCATTCACTGAGCTGAGTGTGATCGAAAGTTTCCCGCGTGGATAAATCAGCGACATTTAATTTCGTAGGTATGTACCTCCACTCGTCCACGCGCGATAACTCGTCGATCTCACCCAGTCGGTTCGCTTCGAACGTTTTATAAGTGCGCGTGTTGTTGCGAATCCAGTGCAGTACTGTAGTGGAGTCGCACCAAAAAAATCGACTGCCCGGAACTAACTTATGTTCCTTCCCTATAGTATTAGCTAGCCTTGCAGCTAA
Source organism: Argyresthia goedartella (assembly GCA_949825045.1). Taxonomy (NCBI): domain Eukaryota; kingdom Metazoa; phylum Arthropoda; class Insecta; order Lepidoptera; family Argyresthiidae; genus Argyresthia; species Argyresthia goedartella. The sequence goes on from OX463806.1 coordinate 16,329,590, forward strand.
TAAAGCAGCTTGTAATTCGGCCCTGGGTACTGTTAATGACTTTACAGGCATTACTTTACACTTGCTAGCAATAAATGCAACTTTAATATGATTATTCACATCCCACCGCCAATAAGCCACAGTGCACATAGCTCGAGTACTGCTGTCACAAAATAAATGCAATTGAAGATTGTTATAACCTGCGGCCATCGTAGCACTGGTGGCTGCCGCTACAGATTCGATCGTAGCGCTCGGCGTAGCCGCGCCGTTGCCATGCGCGAGACCTGTGCTGTGCTGATTTATAACATCTAGGTATGCGTATATCGTTAATTACCTTAAGTAGGTCGACCCATTTCCGCCACTTTTGATATAAGTCGTCCGGAATGTAGTCGTCCCAATCCATATGCGATCGCCACGCATCTTGTAGCATGATTCGACCTTGAATCGTGAACGGTGCTAAGAAACCTAGTACATCAAAAATTGACATTATAACTCTTAGCATAAGACGTTTTGTAGGCCTAAACTCGAACTCGAACTCGAACTCGAACTCGAACTCGAACTCGAACTCGAACTCGAACTCGAACTCGAACTCGAACTCGAACTCGAACTCGAACTCGAACTCGAACTCGAACTCGAACTCGAACTCGAACTCGAACTCGAACTCGAACTCGAACTCGAACTCGAACTCGAACTCGAACTCGAACACTCGAACTCGAACACTCGAACTCGAACACTCAAACTCGAACACTCGAACTCGAACACTCGAACTCGAACACTCGAACTCGAACACTAGAACTCGAACTCGAACTCGAACTCTAACTCTAACTCTCTCTAACTCTAACTCTAACTCTAACTCTAACTCTAACTCTAACTAACTCTAACTCTAACTCTAACTCTAACTCTAACTCTAACTCTAACTCTAACTCGAACTCGAACTCGAACTCGAACTCGAACTCGAACTCGAACTCTGACTCGAACTCTGACTCTGACTCGGACTCTGACTCGGACTCTGACTCTGACTCTGACTCGGACTCTGACTCGGACTCTGACTCGGACTCGGACTCGGACTCGGACTCGGACTCGGACTCGGACTCGGACTCGGACTCGGACTCGGACTCGGACTCGGACTCGGACTCGGACTCGGACTCGGACTCGGACTCGGACTCGGACTCGGACTCGGACTCGGACTCGGACTCGGACTCGGACTCGGACTCGGACTCGGACTCGGACTCGGACTCGGACTCGGACTCGGACTCGGACTCGGACTCGGACTCGGACTCGGACTCGGACTCGGACTCGGACTCGGACTCGGACTCGGACTCGGACTCGGACTCGGACTCGGACTCGGACTCGGACTCGGACTCGGACTCGGACTCGGACTCGGACTCGGACTCGGACTCGGACTCGGACTCGGACTCGGACTCGGACTCGGACTCGGACTCGGACTCGGACTCGGACTCGGACTCGGACTCGGACTCGGACTCGGACTCGGACTCGGACTCTGACTCTGACTCTGACTCTGACTTTGACTCGGACTCGGACTCGGACTCGGACTCGGACTCGGACTCGGACTCGGACTCGGACTCGGACTCGGACTCGGACTCGGACTCTGACTCTGACTCTGACTCGGACTCGGACTCGGACTCGGAATCGGACTCGGACTCGGACTCGGACTCGGACTCGGACTCGGACTCGGACTCGGACTCGGACTCGGACTCGGACTCGGACTCGGACTCGGACTCGGACTCGGACTCGGACTCGGACTCGGACTCGGACTCGGACTCGGACTCGGACTCGGACTCGGACTCGGACTCGGACTCGGACTCGGACTCGGACTCGGACTCGGACTCGGACTCGGACTCGGACTCGGACTCGGACTCGGACTCGGACTCGGACTCGGACTCGGACTCGGACTCGGACTCGGACTCGGACTCGGACTCGGACTCGGACTCGGACTCGGACTCGGACTCGGACTCGGACTCGGACTCGGACTCGGACTCGGACTCGGACTCGGACTCGGACTCGGACTCGGACTCGGACTCGGACTCGGACTCGGACTCGGACTCGGAATCGGACTCTGACTCCAACTCTGACTCGATCTCTGACTCGGACTCTGACTCAGACTCGGACTCGGACTCGGACTCGGACTCGGAGTCGGAGTCGGACTCGGACTCGGACTCGGACTCGAACTCGAACTCGAACTCGAACTCGAAATCGAACTCGAACTCGAACTCGAACTCGAACTCGAACTCGAACTCGAACTCGAACTCGAACTCTGACTCGAACTCTGACTCGAACTCTGACTCGGACTCTGACTCGGACTCGGACTCTGACTCGGACTCTGACTCGGACTCTGACTCGGACTCTGACTCGGACTCTGACTCAGACTCTGACTTGGACTCTGACTCGGACTCGGACTCGGACTCAGACTCGGACTCGGACTCGGACTCGGACTCGGACTTTTACTCGAACTCGAACTCGAACTCGAACTCGAACTTGAACTCGAACTCGAACTCGAACTCGAACTCGAACTCGAACTCGAACTCGAACTCGAACTGGAACTCGAACTCGAACTCGAACTTGAACTCGAACTCGAACTCGAACTCGAACTCGAACTCGAACTCGAACTCGAACTCGAACTCGAACTCGAACTCGAACTCGAACTCGAACTCGAACTCGAACTCGAACTCGAACTCGAACTCGAACTCGAACTCGAACTCGAACTCGAACTCGAACTCGAACTCTGACTCGAACTCTGACTCGGACTCTGACTCGGACTCGGACTCGAACTCGAACTCGGACTCGGACTCGGACTCGGACTCGGACTCGAACTCGAACTCAAACTCGAACTCGGACTCGGACTCGGACTCGGACTCGAACTCGAAATCGAACTCGAACTCGAAATCGAACTCGAAATCGAACTCGAAATCGAACTCGGACTCGAACTCGAACTCGAACTCGAACTCGAACTCGAACTTGAACTCTGACTCGAACTCGAACTCGAACTCTGACTCGAACTCTGACTCGAACTCTGACTCGGACTCTGACTCGAACTCTGACTCGGACTCTGACTCAGACTCGGACTCGGACTCGGACTCGGAGTCGGAGTCGGACTCGGACTCGGACTCGGACTCGGAGTAGAACTCGAACTCGAACTCGAACTCGAAATCGAACTCGAACTCGAACTCGAACTCGAACTCGAACTCGAACTCGGAATCAAACTCGGACTCAGACTCGGACTCGGACTCGGACTTGGACTCGGACTCGGACTTTTACTCGAACTCGAACTCGAACTCGAACTCGAACTTGAACTCGAACTCGAACTCGAACTCGAACTCGAACTCGAACTCGAACTCGAACTCGAACTCGAACTGGAACTCGAACTCGAACTCGAACTTGAACTCGAACTCGAACTCGAACTCGAACTCGAACTCGAACTTGTTCTCGAACTCGAACTCGAACTCGAACTTGAACTCGAACTCTGACTTGAACTCTGACTCCAACTCTGACTCGAACTCTGACTCGGACTCTGACTCTGACTCTGACTCTGACTCTGACTCTAACTCTAACTCTAACTCTAACTCTAACTCGGACTCGGACTCGGACTCGGACTCGGACTCGGACTCGGACTCGGACTCGGACTCGGACTCGGACTCGGACTCGGACTCGGACTCGGACTCGGACTTGAACTCGAACCTGAACTCGAACTCGAACTCGAACTCGAAATCGAACTCGAACTCGAACTTGAACTCGAACTCGAACTCGAACTCGAACTTGAACTCGAACTCTGACTTGAACTCTGACTCCAACTCTGACTCGAACTCTGACTCGGACTCGGACTCGGACTCGGACTCGGACTCGGACTCGGACTCGGACTCGGACTCGGACTCGGACTTGAACTCGAACTCGAACTCGAACTCGAACTCGAACTCGAACTCGAACCCGAACTCGAACTTGAACTCGAACTCGAACTCGAACTCGAACTCGAACTCGAACTCTGACTTGAACTCTGACTCCAACTCTGACTCGAACTCTGACTCGGACTCGGACTCGGACTTGGACTCTGACTCGGACTCTGACTCGGACTCTGATTCGGACTCTGACTCGGACTCGGACTCGGACTCTGACTCGGACTCGGACGCGGACTCGGACTCGGACTCGGACTCGGACTCGGAGTCGGACTCGGACTCGGACTCGAACTAAGTAAGAGATAGAGTAGAGTTCGAGTTCGAGTTCGAGTTCGAGTTCGAGTTCGAGTTCGAGTTCGAGTTCGAGTTCGAGTTCGAGTTCGAGTTCGAGTTCGAGTTCGAGTTCGAGTTCGAGTTCGAGTTCGAGTGTCCGAGTTCGAGTGTTCAAGTTCGAGTGTTCGAGTCCGAGTCCGAGTCCGAGTCCGAACTCTAACTCTAACTCTAACACTAACTCTAACTCTAACTCTAACTCTAACTCTAACTCTAACTCTAACTCTAACTCTAACTCTAACTCTAGCTCTACCTCTAACTCTAACTTTAACTCTAACTCTAACTCTAACTCTCACTCTTACACTAACTCTAACTCTAACTCTAACTCTAACTCTAACTCTAACTCTAACACTAACTCTAACTCTAACTCTAACTCTGACTCTGACTCTGACTCTGACTCTGACACTGACTCGGACTCTGACTCTGACTCTGACTCGGACTCGGACTCGGACTCGGACTCGGACTCGAACTCGAACTCGAACTCGAACTCGAACTCGAACTCTGACTCGAACTCTGACTCGAACTCTGACTCGGACTCGGACTCGGACTCGGACTCGGACTCGGATTCGGACTCGGACTCGGACTCGGACTCGGACTCGGACTCGGACTCGGACTCGGACTCGGACTCGGACTCTGACTCGGGACTCGGACTCGGACTCGGACTCGGACTCGGACTCGGACTCGGACTCGGACTCTGACTCGGACTCGGACTCTGACTCGGACTCGGACTCGGACTCTGACTCGGACTCGGACTCTGACTCGGACTCTGACTCGGACTCTGACTCGGACTCGAACTCGAACTCGAACTCGAACTCGAACTCGAACTCGAACTCGAACTCGAACTCGAACTCGAACTAGAACTCGAACACTCGAACTTGAACACTCGAACTCGAACACTCGAACTCGAACACTCGAACTCGAACACTCGAACTCGAAAACTCGAACTCGAACACTCGAACTCGAACACTCGAACTCGAACACTCGAACTCGAACACTCGAACTCGAACACTCGAACTCGAACACTCGAACGCGAACACTCGAACTCGAACACTCGAACTCGAACACTCTAACTCTAACTAGAGTTAGAGTTAGAACTCTAACTCTAACTCTAACTCTAACTCTATCTCTAACTCTAACTCTAACTCTAACTCTAACTCTAACTTAGTTAACATATTTTTTGTGCGTGAATAAAGAATTCCTGAGATGTGAGTCTTTACGTTTTATTTATATGAGATAGTGAAAATCTGTCAAAGCAAGCATATTGTAGGGAAAATCCTTCAGTTCATTTGGTTCTTCCAACCAAAGCAGGCCTAGGATAGGAAAAACCCTACAGTTCCCCAAAAACCCTGAGAAAAAAAATATATTTTCTCATGTATTTTTTTTAATATAGTTAACGATAAAATATTTACATTAATAGTGACCACCTCTACACAAGCATAATATCTAACACAATTCTTCTTTCATACATCACGCAGCCAATGGTTGGGGTAGGGTTCACGATCTATGACACAAACTCCAGAGATGGCACCAATGAGTCACACTCCCTTGACGTAGGCTTTTCATAAGTCGTCACCCGCTCGGCTTCTAAAACCAGACTATTTACAGTAACAGAGTCAAGCATTGTGGAAACAGTCCACGACTCTGACAGTAAAAACAAGGTGTCTAAAGAAGGAGACCTCAAGATACTTCCTTAGAAGAGAAGGTACTAGATAGTTAGAAGTAGAACTAGATAGTTATCTAGTAGTTAGTTGAGATAGGATCTGTAGTCGGTTAGGTATTTCCAACTACAAAGAGCTTCCTATATACCAAGTGTTAACAGAAGAGTATTTAAATGGCTTATTAACCTATTTAAATTGAAACTTGAACTCGAACTCGCAGAACTCGAACTTGAACTCGAACTCGCACTCGAAATCGAACTCGAACTCGAACTCGAACTCTAACTCGAACTCGAACTCGAACTCGAACTCGAACTCGGACTCGGACTCGAACTCGGACTCGGACTCGGACTCGGACTCGGACTCGGACTCGGACTCGGACTCGGACTCGGACTCGGACTCGGACTCGGACTCGGACTCGGACTCGGACTCGGACTCGGACTCGGACTCGGACTCGGACTCGGACTCGGACTCGGACTCGGACTCGGACTCGGACTCGGACTCGGACTCGGACTCGGACTCGGACTCGGACTCGGACTCGGACTCGGACTCGGACTCGGACTCGGACTCGGACTCGGACTCGGACTCGGACTCGGACTCGGACTCGGACTCGGACTCGGACTCGGACTCGGACTCGGAATCGGACTCTGACTCCAACTCTGACTCGATCTCTGACTCGGACTCTGACTCAGACTCGGACTCGGACTCGGACTCGGACTCGGAGTCGGAGTCGGACTCGGACTCGGACTCGGACTCGAACTCGAACTCGAACTCGAACTCGAAATCGAACTCGAACTCGAACTCGAACTCGAACTCGAACTCGAACTCGAACTCGAACTCGAACTCTGACTCGAACTCTGACTCGAACTCTGACTCGGACTCTGACTCGGACTCGGACTCTGACTCGGACTCTGACTCGGACTCTGACTCGGACTCTGACTCGGAC
>OX463806.1:16341407-16343907 GCA_949825045.1 Argyresthia goedartella
ACTCGAACACTCGAACTCGAACACTCGAACGCGAACACTCGAACTCGAACACTCGAACTCGAACACTCTAACTCTAACTAGAGTTAGAGTTAGAACTCTAACTCTAACTCTAACTCTAACTCTATCTCTAACTCTAACTCTAACTCTAACTCTAACTCTAACTTAGTTAACATATTTTTTGTGCGTGAATAAAGAATTCCTGAGATGTGAGTCTTTACGTTTTATTTATATGAGATAGTGAAAATCTGTCAAAGCAAGCATATTGTAGGGAAAATCCTTCAGTTCATTTGGTTCTTCCAACCAAAGCAGGCCTAGGATAGGAAAAACCCTACAGTTCCCCAAAAACCCTGAGAAAAAAAATATATTTTCTCATGTATTTTTTTTAATATAGTTAACGATAAAATATTTACATTAATAGTGACCACCTCTACACAAGCATAATATCTAACACAATTCTTCTTTCATACATCACGCAGCCAATGGTTGGGGTAGGGTTCACGATCTATGACACAAACTCCAGAGATGGCACCAATGAGTCACACTCCCTTGACGTAGGCTTTTCATAAGTCGTCACCCGCTCGGCTTCTAAAACCAGACTATTTACAGTAACAGAGTCAAGCATTGTGGAAACAGTCCACGACTCTGACAGTAAAAACAAGGTGTCTAAAGAAGGAGACCTCAAGATACTTCCTTAGAAGAGAAGGTACTAGATAGTTAGAAGTAGAACTAGATAGTTATCTAGTAGTTAGTTGAGATAGGATCTGTAGTCGGTTAGGTATTTCCAACTACAAAGAGCTTCCTATATACCAAGTGTTAACAGAAGAGTATTTAAATGGCTTATTAACCTATTTAAATTGAAACTTGAACTCGAACTCGCAGAACTCGAACTTGAACTCGAACTCGCACTCGAAATCGAACTCGAACTCGAACTCGAACTCTAACTCGAACTCGAACTCGAACTCGAACTCGAACTCGGACTCGGACACGAACTCGGACTCGGACTCGGACTCGGACTCGGACTCGGACTCGGACTCGGACTCGGACTCGGACTCGGACTCGGACTCGGACTCGGACTCGGACTCGGACTCGGACTCGGACTCGGACTCGGACTCGGACTCGGACTCGGACTCGGACTCGGACTCGGACTCGGACTCGGACTCGGACTCGGACTCGGACTCGGACTCGGACTCGGACTCGGACTCGGACTCGGACTCGGACTCGGACTCGGACTCGGACTCGGACTCGGACTCGGACTCGGACTCGGACTCGGACTCGGACTCGGACTCGGACTCGGACTCGGACTCGGACTCGGAATCGGACTCTGACTCCAACTCTGACTCGATCTCTGACTCGGACTCTGACTCAGACTCGGACTCGGACTCGGACTCGGACTCGGAGTCGGAGTCGGACTCGGACTCGGACTCGGACTCGAACTCGAACTCGAACTCGAACTCGAAATCGAACTCGAACTCGAACTCGAACTCGAACTCGAACTCGAACTCGAACTCGAACTCGAACTCTGACTCGAACTCTGACTCGAACTCTGACTCGGACTCTGACTCGGACTCGGACTCTGACTCGGACTCTGACTCGGACTCTGACTCGGACTCTGACTCGGACTCTGACTCAGACTCTGACTTGGACTCTGACTCGGACTCGGACTCGGACTCAGACTCGGACTCGGACTCGGACTCGGACTCGGACTTTTACTCGAACTCGAACTCGAACTCGAACTCGAACTTGAACTCGAACTCGAACTCGAACTCGAACTCGAACTCGAACTCGAACTCGAACTCGAACTGGAACTCGAACTCGAACTCGAACTTGAACTCGAACTCGAACTCGAACTCGAACTCGAACTCGAACTCGAACTCGAACTCGAACTCGAACTCGAACTCGAACTCGAACTCGAACTCGAACTCGAACTCGAACTCGAACTCGAACTCGAACTCTGACTCGAACTCTGACTCGGACTCTGACTCGGACTCGGACTCGAACTCGAACTCGGACTCGGACTCGGACTCGGACTCGGACTCGAACTCGAACTCAAACTCGAACTCGGACTCGGACTCGGACTCGGACTCGAACTCGAAATCGAACTCGAACTCGAAATCGAACTCGAAATCGAACTCGAAATCGAACTCGGACTCGAACTCGAACTCGAACTCGAACTCGAACTCGAACTTGAACTCTGACTCGAACTCGAACTCGAACTCTGACTCGAACTCTGACTCGAACTCTGACTCGGACTCTGACTCGAACTCTGACTCGGACTCTGACTCAGACTCGGACTCGGACTCGGACTCGGAGTCGGAGTCGGACTCGGACTCGGACTCGGACTCGGAGTAGAACTCGAACTCGAACTCGAACTCGAAATCGAACTCGAACTCGAACTCGAACTCGAACTCGAACTCGAACTCGGAATCAAACTCGGACTCAGACTCGGACTCGGACTCGGACTTGGACTCGGACTCGGACTTTTACTCGAACTCGAACTCGA
>OX463806.1:16356407-16386407 GCA_949825045.1 Argyresthia goedartella
TCGAACTCTGACTCGAACTCTGACTCGAACTCTGACTCGAACTCTGACTCGAACTCTAACTCTAACTCTAACTCTTACTCTTACTCTTACTCTAACTCTTACTCTAACTCTAACTCTAACTCTAACTCTAACTCTGACTCTGACTCTGACTCTGACTCGGACTCGGACTCGGACTCGGACTTGGACTCGGACTCGGACTCGGACTCGGACTCGGGCTCGGAATCGGACACGGACTCGGACTCGGACTCGGACTCGGACTCGGATTCGGACTCGGACTCGGACTCGGACTCGGACTCGGACTCGGACTCGGACTCGGACTCGGACTCGGACTCGGACTCGGACTCGGACTCGGACTCGGACTCGGACTCGGACTTGGACTCGGACGCGGACTCGGACTCGGACTCGGGCTCGGAATCGGACTCGGACTCGGACTCGGACTCGGACTCGGACTCGGATTCGGACTCGGACTCGGACTCGGACTCGGACTCGGACTCGGACTCGGACTCGGACTCGGACTCGGACTCGGACTCGGACTCGGACTCGGACTCGGACTCGGACTCGGACTCGGACACGGACTCGGACTCGGACTCGGACTCGGACTCGGACTCGGACTCGGACTCGGACTCGGACTCGGACTCGGACTCGGACTCGGACTCGGACTCGGACTCGGACTCGGACTCGGACTCGGACTCGGACTCGGACTCGGACTCGGACTCGGACTCGGACTCGGACTCGGACTCGGACTCGGACTCGGACTCGGACTCGGACTCGGACTCGGACTCGGACTCGGACTCGGACTCGGACTCGGACTCGGACTCGGACTCGGACTCGGACTCGGACTCGGACTCGGACTCGGACTCGGACTCGGACTCGGACTCGGACTCGGACTCGGACTCGGACTCGGACTCGGACTCGGACTCGGACTCGGACTCGGACTCGGACTCGGACTCGGACTCGGACTCGGACTCGGACACGGACTCGGACTCGGACTCGGACTCGGACTCGGACTCGGACTCGAACTCGAACTCGAACTCGAACACTCGAACTCGAACTCGAACTCGAACTCGAACTCGAACTAGAACTCGAACTCGAACTCGAACTCGAACTCGAACTCGAACTCGAACTCTAACTCTAACTCTAACTCTAACTCTAACTCTAACTTTAACTCTAACTCTAACTCTAACTCTAACTTTAACTCTAACTCTAACTCTAACTAGAGTTAGAACTCTAACTCGAACTCTAACTCTAACTCTAACTCTAACTCTAACTCTAACTCTAACTCTAACTCTAACTCTAACTCTAACTCTTACTCTAACTCTAACTCTTACTCTAACTCTAACTCTAATTCTAACTCTTACTCTAATTCTAACTCTAACTCTAACTCTAACTCTAACTCTTACTCTTACTCTAACTCTAACTCTAACTCTAACTCTAACTCTAACTCTAACTCTAACTCTTACTCTAACTCTAACTCTAACTCTAACTCTAACTCTAACTCTAACTCTAACTCTAACTCTAACTCTAACACTAACTCTAACTCTAACTCTAACTCTAATTCTAACTCTAACTCTAACTCTGACTCTGACTCGGACTCTGACTCGGACTCTGACTCGGACTCGAACTCGAACTCTGACTCGGACTCTGACTCGGACTCTGACTCTGACTCGGACTCTGACTCGGACTCTGACTCGGACTCGGACTCTGACTCGGACTCGGACTCAGACTCGGACTCGGACTCTGACTCGGACTCTGACTCGGACTCGGACTCTGACTCGGACTCTGACTCGGACTCGGACTCTGACATGGACTCTGACTCGAACTCTGACTCGGACTCTGACTCGGACTCTGACTCGGACTCGAACTCGAACTCGAACTCGAACACGAACTCGAACTCGAACTCGAACTCTAACTCTAACTCTAACTCTAACTCTAACTCTAACTCTAACTCTAACTCTAACTCTAACTCTAACTCTAACTTTAACTCTAACTCTAACTCTAACTAGAGTAAGAACTCTAACTCTAACTCTAACTCTAACTCTAACTCTAACTCTAACTCTAACTCTAACTCTAACTCTAACTATAACTCTAACTCTAACTCTAACTCTAACTCTAACTCTAACTCTAACTCTAACTCTAACTCTAACTTTAACTCTAACTCTAACTCTAACTCTAACTCTAACTCTAACTCTAACTCTAACTCTAACTCTAACTCTAACTCTTACTCTAACTCTAACTCTAACTCTAACACTAACACTAACTCTAACTCTAACTCTAACTCTGACTCTGACTCTGACTCTGACACTGATTCGGACTCGGACTCGGACTCGGACTCGGACTCGGACTCGGACTCGGACTCGGACTCGGACTCGGACTCGGACTCGGACTCGGACTCGGACTCGGACTCGGACTCGGACTCTGACTCGGACTCTGACTCTGCGAACTCGAACTCGAACTCGAACTCGAACTCTGACTCGAACTCTGACTCGAACTCTGACTCGAACTCTGACTCGAACTCTGACTCGGACTCGGACTTGGACTCGGACTCTGACTCGGACTCTGACTCGGACTCGGACTCTGACTTGGACTCTGACTCGGACTCGGACTCTGACTCGGACTCGGACTCGGACTCGGATTCTGACTCGGACTCTGACTCGGACTCGAACTCGAACTCTGACTCGGACTCAAGTCATAACGGGCTGCATTCTTAGTGTTAGCTACATGCAGAGCAACTTGAACTTTATCGTATATGGACGAGAGCAAGCTTAACCTAGCCTACCTATTTAGAAGAAACTAAATCTAGTCCGAAAGAGTTTGGCCAAAAATAGGATTTAGTCACTAGTTAGAGTGAGTTTTAAAATTTAGGGGAAAGATTCTGTAAAATAAAGACCAGTAATGCGCCAAAACTGTCACGTAACTGAGATCAGGAAGGTTGACCTCTATAGCGCGAACAGTTAATTTAGAGAGTAATAATAAAAAAGGAGAGTAGAAACAAAAGAGTCAGGTTGTGGGTTCTTTATTTTACAAATCTTATCTAGGCTAAACTTATAGTTACAACCTACCTAAAATAACCTAACAGTATTTACACCTAACCTAACTGAAATGGCTCTGGGAGACTAAGGTAAGCGGACGGATTAGATGTCTTTCAGTAGTATTGTAGCGTCGTAGGAATTCTAGGCTCGAGCAGATGTCCGTGGAACCTCAGGAACGTAAGTAGGTGGCCGTAGATGAAGAACTCAGGAGGGCAGCAGGAACTCCGGGTCCGAGGATCGTTAGTGGAACCTCAGGACCATAAGTAGGCGGCCGGAGTTGAGGACAGCAGGAGAGTAGCGGGAACTCCGGGCCGCAAGTAGATCAGCGGTACCCCGGGCAGAGGTCTCGGGTACGGTATCAAGGTACGGTAGGCGAAGAGAAAAGGCTTCCGCTACAGCTAGGGTTGGGCTTCCGGTCATCAGCTTCTTGAGAATTCCCGGGCCAGCTGGGCCCGGGAATTGGCCTTTTTTCCTTTGCTCTGTTTGAGAGCTGAAGACGAACTCCCCTTAGTTTTCAAGCGATTCATAAGGAAACCTCCTTTTCGTTCCAAAGTTCGTCTTTTAAAAAACTCGCTAATTCGAAATAATTAAATGAAGTACACTCCCAGTGGCCAATAAAATATAGTTCTTTACAGAGGTTTTGACCTATATGGTCTGTATGAAATACAAGTTTAAATTTTGACAATAGAACTCAATGTCATCTAAAAACAAAGTACATAAAAAATAAATAAATAAATAAGTCCCAAACCTTCTAAAACCAAGAAAAACCTTAGCGCAATCACACAATCCCAGCGCCGTTTTTGAGTCGCAAGTTTAGCTGCGCTTGGAGAGTCGTGATCACCGAAGTAAAACACTACAACAGATCGCGGCGAAATCGCTGAGACAGGATTACCCTGAAGATATAATAATCCTGTCCCAAGAATCTCAAAGCAGCGCTACACCGACTTCAGGGTGTCGAGAAGTTATAAGTGACTTGAAGCTCAGACTTCTCTACAAGGAGCAAGTCAATCAGCTGCCTCAGCGGGAGTACGCCGAGGTTACAAGCAGGGTATCGAGAGGTTGTGGTATCTGCCACAATTTGCAGTAATTAATTCTGCACGGTATACGAGTACGTCGATGTGAGTTTTGTTCTAAAGTGAAAGTTCTATCAGCATTAAGAGTATTTAGTTACCATAATTTTTGTGCGTGAATAAATAATTCCTGAGATGTGAGTCTTTACGTTTTATTTATATGAGATAGTGAAAAACTGTCAAAGCAAGCATATTGTAGGGAAAATCCTTCAGTTCATTTGGTTCTTCCAACCAAAGCAGGCCTAGGATAGGAAAAACCCTACAGTTCCCCAAAAACCCTGAGAAAAAAATATATATTTTCTCATGTATTTTTTTTAATCTAGTTAACGATAAAATATTTACATTAATAGTGACCACCTCTACACAAGTATAATATCTAACACAATTCTTCTTTCATACATCACGCAGCCAATGGTTGGGGTAGGGTTCACGATCTATGACACAAACTCCAGAGATGGCACCAATGAGTCACACTCCCTTGACGTAGGCTTTTCATAAGTCGTCACCCGCTCGGCTTCTAGAACCAGGCTATTTACAGTAACAGAAACAAGCATTGTGGAAACAGTCCACGACTCTGACAGTAAAAACAAGGTGTCTAAAGAAGGAGACCTCAACATACTTCCTTAGATGAGAAGGTACTAGATAGTTAGAAGTAGAACTAGATAGTTATCTAGTAGTTAGTTGAGATAGGATCTGTAGTCGGTTAGGTATTTCCAACTACAAAGAGCTTCCTATATACCAAGTGTTAATAGAAGAGTATTTAAATGGCTTAATAACCTATTTAAATTGAAACTTGAACTCGAACTCGCAAAACTCAAACTTGAACTCGAACTCGAACTCGAACTCGAACTCGAACTCGAACTCGAACTCGAACTCGAACTCGAACTCGAACTCGAACTCGAACTCGAACTCGAACTCGAACTCGAACTCGAACTCGAACTCGAACTCTAACTCGAACTATAACTCTAACTCTAACTCGAACTCTAACTTTAACTCTAACTCGACTCTAACTCGACTCTAACTCGACTCTAACTCTAACTCTAACTCTAACTCTAACTCTTACTCGAACTCGAACTCGAACTCGAACTCGAACACTCGAACTCGAACTCGAATTCGAACTCGAACTCGAACACTCGAACTCGAACACTCGAACTCGAACACTCGAACTCTAACTCTTACTCTAACTCTAACTCGAACTCGAACTCGAACTCGAACTCGAACTCGAACTCGAACTCGAACTCGAACTCGAACTCGAACTCGAACTCGAACTCGAACTCGAACTCGAACTCGAACTCGAACTTTAACTCGAACTCGAACTCGAACTCGAACTCGAACTCGAACTCGAACTCGAACTCGAACTCGAACTCGAACTCGAACTCGAACTCGAACTCGAACTCTAACTCGAACTCTAACTCGAACTCGAACTCTAACTTTAACTCTAACTCGGCTCTAACTCGACTCTAACTCGACTCTAACTCTAACTCTAACTCTAACTCTAACTCTTACTCGAACTCGAACTCGAACTCGAACTCGAACTCGAACTCGAACTCGAACTCGAACTCGAACTCGAACTCGAACACTCGAACTCGAACACTCGAACTCGAACACTCGAACTCTAACTCTAACTCTAACTCTAACTCGAACTCGAACTCGAACTCGAACTCGAACTCGAACTCGAACTCGAACTCGAACTCGAACTCGAACTCGAACTCGAACTCGAACTCGAACTCGAACTCGAACTCGAACTCGAACTCGAACTCGAACTCGAACTCGAACTCGAACTCGAACTCGAACTCGAACTCGAACTCGAACTCGAACTCGAACTCGAACTCGAACTCGAACTCAAACTCGAACTCGAACTCGAACTCGAACTCGAACTCGAACTCGAACTCGAACTCGGACTCGGACTCGGACTCGGATTAGAATTCGAACACTCGAACTCGAACATTCGTACTCGAACACTCGAACTCGAACACTCGAACTCGAACACCCGAACTCGAACACTCGAACTCGAACACTCGAACTCGAACTCGAACTCGAACTCGAACTCGAACTCTAACTCTAACTCTAACTCTAACTCTAACTCTGACTCTGACTCTGACTCTGACCCTGACTCGGACTCGGACTCGGACTCGGATTCTGACTCGGACTCTGACTCGGACTCGAACTCGAACTCTGACTCGGACTCAAGTCATAACGGGCTGCATTCTTAGTGTTAGCTACATGCAGAGCAACTTGAACTTTATCGTATATGGACGAGAGCAATCTTAACCTAGCCTAACCTATTTGTAAGAAACTAAATCTAGTCCGAAAGAGTTTGGCCAAAAATAGGATTTAGTCACTAGTTAGAGTGAGTTTTAAAATTTAGAGGAAAGATTCTGTAAAATAAAGACCAGTAATGCGCCAAAACTGTCACGTTACTGAGATCAGGAAGGTTGACCTCTATAGCGCGAACAGTTAATTTAGAGAGTAATAATAAAAAAGTAGAGTAGAAACAAAAGAGTCAGGTTGTGGGTTCTTTATTTTACAAATCTTATCTAGGCTAAACTTATAGTTACAACCTACCTAAAATAACCTAACAGTATTTACACCTAACCTAACTGAAATGGCTCTGGGAGACTAAGGTAAGCGGACGGATTAGATGTCTTTCAGTAGTATTACAATACAATAATGTAGCGTCGTAGGAATTCTAGGCTCGAGCAGATGTCCGTGGAACCTCTGGAACGTAAGTAGGTGGCCGTAGATGAAGAACTCAGGAGGGCAGCAGGAACTCCGGGTCCGAGGATCGTTAGTGGAACCTCAGGACCATAAGTAGGCGGCCGGAGTTGAGGACCGCAGGAGAGTAGCGGGAACTCCGGGCCGCAAGTAGATCAGCGGTACCCCGGGCAGAGGTCTCGGGTACGGTATCAAGGTACGGTAGGCGAAGAGAAAAGGCTTCCGCTACAGCTAGGGTTGGGCTTCCGGTCATCAGCTTCTTGAGAATTCCCGGGCCAGCTGGGCCCGGGAATTGGCCTTTTTTCCTTTGCTCTGTTTGAGAGCTGAAGACGAACTCCCCTTAGTTTTCAAGCGATTCATAAGGAAACCTCCTTTTCGTTCCAAAGTTCGTCTTTTAAAAAACTCGCTAATTCGAAATAATTAAATGAAGTACACTCCCAGTGGCCAATAAAATATAGTTCTTTACAGAGGTTTTGACCTACATGGTCTGTATGAAATAACTTCGAGTTCGAGTTCGAGTTCGAGTTCAAGTTTGAGTTTTGCGAGTTCGAGTTCAAGTTTCAATTTAAATAGGTTATTAAGCCATTTAAATACTCTTCTATTAACACTTGGTATATAGGAAGCTCTTTGTAGTTGGAAATACCTAACCGACTACAGATCCTATCTCAACTAACTACTAGATAACTATCTAGTTCTACTTCTAACTATCTAGTACCTTCTCATCTAAGGAAGTATGTTGAGGTCTCCTTCTTTAGACACCTTGTTTTTACTGTCAGAGTCGTGGACTGTTTCCACAATGCTTGACTCTGTTACTGTAAATAGCCTGGTTCTGGAAGCCGAGCGGGTGACGACTTATGAAAAGCCTACGTCAAGGGAGTGTGACTCATTGGTGCCATCTCTGGAGTTTGTATCATAGATCGTGAACCCTACCCCAACCATTGGCTGCGTGATGTATGAAAGAAGAATTGTGTTAGATATTATACTTGTGTAGAGGTGGTCACTATTAATGTAAATATTTTATCGTTGTTAAGCATTACATGATCTGTAAGTGGCGCCACCTAGTGTTGAGTAGCGATAACGATCGATCAGTCTAATAAAAAGGTTTTTACTGGCAACATTTAGTGGCGCCATCTGTCCAAACTTATTATTTTTCGTGTGTGGCAACATTGCCTTGAAACTGTCACTTGACTTTTGCACTTTTGTCTCAAGCAAGAACGAAATACACAACTCCATTGATTACTGAAGTATTTTCTATATTATCGTCCCTGACCACGCCAGAGCCCGATTTCGGCAGCGCAGCACCCGGCACGCAACATGGTGACCCCGACGTGATGAAGAACCCGTGGTAAAACTCCCGAAGAGGTCCAAGCTGAAAAACGGATGGCGTGGTCGGGAGATTTCGCGAAGACATAATATAGCGAAACAGTAAATTATCAAGCTTGCGGCATACAATAACATCTATCAAGCAACGTCGGTCAAGAATTCCCGAAAAAAGCAGCCATGGGCGACGGATCCGGTCAGATGTAAATCCTGGTTGGTGTGAATCAATGGCTGCCTAGTATCAACGGACGAAGATCAGCAAGATAGATGGGCGTACGCAGGCAAGACACAAGATCCACGGGCGCACGAAGATCTGAAGACGAGCGGCGGCAGCAACTGTAGTCATTGCGGCAAACATTGCAGTCACATGGGGACGGGCAGTACGCAGAGATCGACTGAAAAGAGGTGGGCTCGCTCCTTGTATTAAGTTATCCTAACCCTCTATCAAACAGGGGGGGGAACCGCCGTGTGCTCTTCAGGGTGTAGTGTAGCATCCAATAATCATCATGTCTGATACAGACGGTGAGTCTGGTAATACAATTGTGGAACTTCAAAGCTCTGCCATCAAAAGGTTAAAGAAAATTAGAGGCACGCTGAAGGCCAAATTAACCTTGTTTAATAAAAACATTAGCAAAATTAACTTGCAAAGCTTGACAGCGGAGCAAATCATAGACTTACGACTACGGACCGACCGTATCAAAAAGAGCTTTGAAGAGTTTGATTCAGTTCAAACTGAGATTGAAACCCTAAGTAGCGACGTCGAAGATGAGCTTAGTAATAGGGAGTCCTATGAAAATACATATTATGAGTGTGTAGCCAAGGCAGAAGCAGGCCTTTCAAAATCAGGTAAAGTCGGATTGCCGGGGCTAGCCTCCCGACAGTCAACTGCTTCATCTGAGCCAGTATTAGATTCAATAAAGTATCCAGATATTCCGCTTCCGGAATTTAGTGGGGATATCTCAAGGTGGATTGAATTCCGGGACACCTTTGATGCCCTGATTAACAAGGGTGCATTGAGGCAGATACAAAAATATAAATACCTGAGATCTTGCCTAAAGGGCGGCGCCCTGGAAGTGGTGGGTGCTCTCGAGTATTCGGAGGAGAGTTACAGTATAGCGTGGCAACTCCTATGCGAACGCTATAACAATCCGAGACTTCTAGTAAACAATCATCTGCGTGCACTCCTGCATATCAGTGAGGTGCCCAACACTCCCAGTGGCTTAAGGGGATTAGTAGATAACATATCCAAGCATCTTAGGACCCTAAAGGGGTTAAATGTATCGACAGAAGACTGGGATGTACTAATAATATTTTTTCTGTCTAGTAAATTGGATAAGAACATTTTAAAAAAATGGGAAGAGCGGTCCAATTCAAAAGATTTACCAACGTTACAGGAATTCAAGAGCTTCCTTCGCAACCGAGCAGACCTGATGGAGACTCTCAATTCGGGGAGTGACCCTGAGGCTCCGGGTCTGAGCAGCCTTGGTGCTGGAACATCTCGAGCGACCAACTGGAGGACCTGCGACGTAGCCACTCTACACCCAGCCACAAACGCCCAGTCAGTAGGTACCCCTGCACCACATAATCAATGCCCAGTATGTGATCAAAGACACTTCATAACACAGTGCGGTAAATTCTTGGCTATGAATGTAGGGGATAGAAACAAGATGGTACGCAGATTAAAGCTCTGCACAAACTGTCTGAGAGGTTCGCATTCCATGCCAACCTGTCGTGCCACGACCTGTCGCACATGTAGAGGTAAGCATCACTCACTACTACACTACACAAATGTTGGCAGTGCCTCCTCCAATAGTCCCAGTACTATGCATAATCCACCGGCCGTTGAAACGACTACTCCGAGAGTACATAATCAACAAATAATAAACACTGCAGTCACAAACAGTGAGCAGTCTACTCAACCCAAGTCAGTGCTATTGTCTACCGCGCAAATTAAAGCATTTGATAAAAATAATAAAGCCCACACTCTAAGAGCCTTACTAGACTCAGGGGCACAATCCAATTTCATTACCCAGGAAGCGTTTGATAAGCTCCAATTAGGGAAATCAGAGATAGATATGGAAGTCATAGGCTTTAATGGCATCCAGACCAACATAAATCATTTTTGCACAGTCAAAATTGAGTCCAAGGTGGAAAATTATAACACCAAAATCTCCTGTCTCATTGTTCCAACATTGTGCGAATTACCGCACCATAATAATAACGATATCCAAAATATTAAATTACCGAGCGGATTGAAATTAGCCGATGTAAGGTTTTATGAACCCGGGAGGATAGACATGATAATCGGGGCGGAACTATTTTATAACCTAATATGCACAGGCCAACGGAAACTGGGGGAGGGACAGCCAATTCTCCAACAAACCAGGTTAGGTTGGGTGATATCAGGGGCGGTGAAAGCCCCCGTATCTAGAACTGTGCACTGTAACTTCATCATTAACTCCCAGATGAATAGACTTTGGGAGAACGACAGTCTCAGTAAACCAAAGGTAGAAGACTGCGAACTTGCCGAGTGTGAGAGAGTGTTCAACCGTCATTCACGGGCAGTGGAAGGTAATTTTGTGGTAGAGTTGCCTCTGAAAATGCCAGTCGAATCTCTAGGTAGCTCCAGGAACATTGCTTATAAAAGAATGAGGACCCTAGAGAAAAAATTTGAACGAGATCCAGTATACAAGGAGATGTATGTGGATTTTATGCGAAAATTTAAAAGTAACGGATGCATGAAGGAACAGACTGACAGGGACACATCGGCTAGGGTATACTTACCACACCATGCTGTGGTAAACATGCAGAAAACAAGCACTCCCCTCAGGGTGGTCATAGACGCCTCATGTCCAACTAGCACAGGCATATCATTAAATGACATTCAATATAAAGGGGCCATTATGCAAGATGATCTCACAGATATCATCATTAGATTTCGAATGCACCAATACGTAGTAAGTGCAGACATTGAGAAAATGTACACAAAAATACATGTTACACCTCACCAGCAAGGGTTGCAATGTATAGTGTGGCGGGAAAACCCGCAGGACGCACTTAAAACCTATAAATTAACCACATTAAGTTTTGGTCTGAGATGCGCACCATACATTGCAACCAGATGTCTGAAGGAGATAGCTAATCAAAATAAACATAGATTCCCAGAAGCAGCAATGGCTTTGGCCAACGACTTCCTGATGGATGACCTGCTCTATGGAAGGGGCAGCAAGGAGGAGGTAATCCAAACGGTCATCCAGGTCGAGCAGCTGCTACAAGAAAGTGGTTTCACACTGAGGAAGTGGAAGTCCAACTCGCCTGAAATCCTGAAATCAGTGAGTAGAACCACACAAACACATACAAACACTGTCACAGAAATAGGTAACACAACACATAAGGTGTTAGGCCTGGCATGGTCAGATTTAGACGATGAGTTACTGTATCCATCAGAGCTCGATCCGGTGCCAAGGGTTTTATCAAAGAGAAAGGTCTTGTCAAGTGCGTCCTCTGTATTTGATCCATTGGGCCTATTAGGTCCTATCATAATTACTGCAAAGATGTACGTCCAAAGACTAGTTATATTAAAATTAGATTGGGATGAAACATTATCTGCAGAATTACACTTAGAATGGAGTCAGATTTGGAATCAAATGAATAACATAAAGAAAATTAAAATAAAAAGAAATGTAGTGATTAGAAATTCAGTCAGTATTGAACTACACGGCTTCTCCGATAGTTCAAAAGGTGCATACGGAGCAGCAGTTTATGTCAGATCGGTCGATCAGGAAGGAAATATATTTACCAGTCTTCTGACCGCCAAGTCGAGGATTGCAGGAAGGGAGACGATACCTAGACTAGAACTTCAGGCTGCCCTCCTATTAGCAAGGCTAGTTAAAAAACTCAAAACCATCCTACGACATAAAATAGATAAAATAAATCTATGGTCAGACTCGACTGTTGCATTAGCTTGGATAAATACAGAGCCTCACAAATTAAATTGCTATGTTAGCAATAGAGTCAAGGAAATAAGGGAAATTACCGATAAATCTCATTGGCACTGGGTAAGCACTAATGACAACCCGGCGGACTTGTTATCTAGGGGCACACCGGCAGAAAATCTTATTCATAACACTCTGTGGTGGCAGGGACCCAAGTGGCTCAGTAAACCTAACACAGAGTGGCCAAAGGAGGTCCTACCACACAACACAACTCAGTTACCCGAGATGAAATCAGAAAAACCAATTAAAGTATGTAACTTAGTAACAACAAACTCGGGTAACCAAGTATTAGAAACACTAATTGGTAGATATAATACCGACACACAATTAATTCGAACACTTGCCTATGTAAAAAGGTTCATACATAACATAAAATACCCGAACAACAAGTTAGTTGAGAGGTTATCAGTCGAGGAATTAAACAAGTCATTGAATCATCTGATTAAGTACGTTCAAGTACAAACAATGGAGAAGGAATACGACCTACTTAGTAGAAATAAATCGATCTCACCAAGATCAACAATTAATAGTTTAGATCCCTTTATACAGGATGGCCTAATCCGAGTAGGCGGGAGACTAAAATTATCCGAATGTCCACAGGACAAAAAACACCCAATCATACTTCCACAAAACAACACACTTACAAAGCTCATCATGCAGAGCCAACACCGAAGGTTACTGCATGCAGGCGCTCAGCTACTCCTGTCCACAATGAGGGAGCGCTTCTGGCCAATTCATGGCAAATCACTAGCAAACAAGGTAATCAAAGATTGTGTTATCTGCTTCAGAGCCAAGCCTGTTACAACTAGCCCAATTATGGCAAGTTTACCAAGGGAACGTGTGACACCAGCACCACCATTTGATACTACGGGCGTTGATTATGCAGGGCCATTCAATGTGCGGGATAGACGTGGTCGCGGCTGCCGGTTCTCTAAATGTTGGGTCGCCCTATTTGTCTGTTTCAGCACCAAGGCGGTTCACATAGAACTTGTTAGCAGCCTGGAAACCGTAGCGTTCCTGGCTGCACTAAGACGGTTCATAGCTCGAAGGGGTAAGCCCAGTCAGCTGGTGAGTGACAATGGCACCACGTTTCATGGGGCAGACAATGAAATAAAAAGGCTTTACAAATATCTTCGGGATAATTCTAGCGAAATAATAGATTTATGTACGAATGAAGGCATCACGTGGAAATTCAATCCACCTTACTCACCACACATTGGGGGGTTATTTGAGGCTGCTGTTAAGGCATGTAAATTACATTTAAAAAGGGTCTTAGGGAATGCTATGCTCACCTTCGAGGAGTTCTCGACGGTTCTAACCCAGATAGAGGGAATCCTAAATTCACGGCCTCTTTGCCCCATACCTAAGTCAGATACAGACAATTTTCCCATCTTAACGCCAGCCCACTTCTTAATAGGTAGATCTTTGACAGCCTTACCCGATTACGATTGTCAAAATACGCCTAGCAACAAGTTAAAGCTGCACCAACAATTCCAACAGATCCAGCACGATTTCTGGCGCCGGTGGTCAAGGGACTATCTTACGCTCATGCAGGAGCGAGTCAAGTGGAGAAGCACGAAAAGTTCGAGCCTGACTGCGGACTCCCTGGTTCTTATACGCGATGAGCAGCTGCCGCCGACACGATGGCGCTTGGGGAGAATCCTCGAACTGCATCGAGGACCTGACAACATAGCACGGGTCGCGTCTATCAAGACTGCGACTGGCATCATCAAAAGGGCCTTCAACAACATATGCCCACTCCCAATCAAGAATGAAGACTAGAAGTCCCATATGTATTTAGTTTCTTAAATAAGAATTAATTTTTTAAGTAATTATTCACTTTGTAAGTTTATTCACTTTGTAAGTCCAAATAAATTCTCTTGTGTTGATTTATTCAGGGGAATAGGATAGCTAGACATGCTAGGATAGCTCTTCAGGTAGGGGGAGGTTTAACTTTGAGGTGCGCACCATTTTATTAACTTAACTTCATAAACATTCTCAACTAATAATTTATTTAAGAGGGTGCGCACTTCAAAGGTGTGGTTGATAGCAACGCACAAGCCAGCAGGATAGCAGCTTGGGCGGTGGAGTCAACCTAGGTAGAATGGATATCATTAGATCTAGACATTAGATAGATCTGAGCATTAGATAGATTTAGACAATAAGGAAGTTGTCTTTGAAACCTCTTTCAAAGGCGGGAATATGTTAAGCATTACATGATCTGTAAGTGGCGCCACCTAGTGTTGAGTAGCGATAACGATCGATCAGTCTAATAAAAAGGTTTTTACTGGCAACATTTAGTGGCGCCATCTGTCCAAACTTATTATTTTTCGTGTGTGGCAACATTGCCTTGAAACTGTCACTTGACTTTTGCACTTTTGTCTCAAGCAAGAACGAAATACACAACTCCATTGATTACTGAAGTATTTTCTATATTATCGTCCCTGACCACGCCAGAGCCCGATTTCGGCAGCGCAGCACCCGGCACGCAACAATCGTTAACTAGATTAAAAAAAATACATGAGAAAATATATATTTTTTTCTCAGGGTTTTTGGGGAACTGTAGGGTTTTTCCTATCCTAGGCCTGCTTTGGTTGGAAGAACCAAATGAACTGAAGGATTTTCCCTACAATATGCTTGCTTTGACAGTTTTTCACTATCTCATATAAATTAAACGTAAAGACTCACATCTCAGGAATTATTTATTCACGCACAAAAATTATGGTAACTAAATACTCTTAATGCTGATAGAACTTTCACTTTAGAACAAAACTCACATCGACGTACTCGTATACCGTGCAGAATTTATCACTGCAAATTGTGGCAGATACCACAACCAGAGTCCGAGTCCGAGTCCGAGTCCGAGTCCGAGTCCGAGTCCGAGTCCGAGTCCGAGTCCGAGTCCGAGTCCGAGTCCGAGTCCGAGTCCGAGTCCGAGTCCGAGTCCGAGTCCGAGTCCAAGTCCGAGTCCGAGTCCGAGTCCGAGTCCGAGTCCGAGTCCGAGTCCGAGTCCGAGTCCGAGTCCGAGTCCGAGTCCGAGTCCGAGTCCGAGTCCGAGTCCGAGTCCGACTCCGAGTCCGAGTCCGAGTCCGAGTCAGAGTCCGACTTCGACTCCGAGTCAGAGTCGAAGTCAGAGTCAGAGTCAGAGTCAGAGTCAGAGACAGAGTCAGAGTCAGAGTCCACGTCCGAGTCCGAGTCCGAGTCCGAGTTCGAGTCCGAGTCCGAGTCCGAGTCCGAGTCCGAGTCCGAATCCGAGTCCGAGTCCGAGTCCGAGTCCGAGTCCGAGTCCGAGTCCGAGTCCGAGTCCGAGACCGAGACCGAGTCCGAGTCCGAGTCCGAGTCCGAGTCCGAGTCCGAGTCCAAGTCCGAGTCCGAGTCCGAGTCCGAGTCCGAGTCCGAGTCCGAGTCCGAGTCCGAGTCCGAGTCCGAGTCCGAGTCAGGGTCAGAGTCAGAGTCAGAGTCAGAGTCAGAGTTAGAGTTAGAGTTAGTGTTAGAGTTAGAGTTAGAGTTAGAGTTAGAGTTAGAGTTCTAACTCTAGTTAGAGTTAGAGTTAGAGTTAGAGTTAGAGTTAGAGTTAGAGTTAGAGTTAGAGTTAGAGTTAGAGTTAGAGTTAGAGTTAGAGTTAGAGTTAGAGTTAGAGTTAGAGTTAGAGTAAGAGTTAGAGTTAGAGTTGGAGTAAGAGTTAGAGTTAGAGTTAGAGTTAGAGTTAGAGTTAGAGTTAGAGTTCGAGTTCGAGTTCGAGTTCGAGTTCGAGTTCGAGTTCGAGTTCAAGTTCGAGTTCGAGTTCGAGTTCGAGTTCGAGTTCGAGTTCGAGTTCGAGTTCGAGTTCGAATTCGAGTTCGAGTTCGAGTTAGAGTTAGAGTTAGAGTTAGAGTTAGAGTTCGAGTTCGAGTTCGAGTTAGAGTTAGAGTTAGAGTTAGAGTTCGAGTGTTCGAGTTCGAGTGTTCGAGTTCGAGTGTTCGAGTTCGAGTGTTCGAGTTCGAGTGTTCGAGTTCGAGTTCGAGTTCGAGTGTTCGAGTTCGGGTGTTCGAGTTCGAGTGTTCGAGTTCGAGTGTTCGAGTTCGAGTGGTCGAGTTCGAATGTTCGAGTTCGAGTGTTCGAGTTCGAGTTCGAGTTCGAGTTCGAGTTAGAGTTAGAGTTAGAGTTACAGTTAGAGTAAGAGTTAGAGTTAGAGTTAGAGTTGGAGTTAGAGTTAGAGTTAGAGTTAGAGTTAGAGTTAGAGTTAGAGTTAGAGTTAGAGTTAGAGTTAGAGTTAGAGTTAGAGTTAGAGTTAGAGTTCGAGTGTTCGAGTTCGAGTGTTCGAGTTCGAGAGTTCGAGTTCGAGTTCGAGTTCAAATTCGAGTTCGAGTTCGAGTTCGAGTTCGAGTTCGAGTTCAAGTTCGAGTTCGAGTTCGAGTTCGAGTTCGAGTTCGAGTTCGAGTTCGAGTTCGAGTTCGAGTTCGAGTTCGAGTCCGAGTCCGAGTCCGAGTCCCAGTCCGAGTCCGAGTCCGAGTCCGAGTTTGAGTTCAAGTTCGAGTTCGAGTTCGAGTTCGAGTTCGAGTTCGAGTTCGAGTTCGAGTTCGAGTTCGAGTTCGAGTTCGAGTTCGAGTTCGAGTTCGAGTTCGAGTTTGAGTTCGAGTTCGAGTTCGAGTTCGAGTTCGAGATCGAGTTCAAGTTTCAATTTAAATAGGTTATTAAGATATTTAAATACTCTTCTATTAACACTTGGTATATAGGAAGCTCTTTGTAGTTGGAAATACCTAACCGACTACAGATCCTATCTCAACTAACTACTAGATAACTATCTAGTTCTACTTCTAACTATCTAGTACCTTCTCTTCTAAGGAAGTATCTTGAGGTCTCCTTCTTTAGACGATAAAATATTTACATTAATAGTGACCACCTCTACACAAGCATAATATCTAACACAATTCTTCTTTCATACATCACGCAGCCAATGGTTGGGGTAGGGTTCACGATCTATGACACAAACTCCAGAGATGGCACCAATGAGTCACACTTCCTTGACGTAGGCTTTTCATAAGTCGTCACCCGCTCGGCTTCTAGAACCAGGCTATTTACAGTAACAGAGTCAAGCATTGTGGAAACAGTCCACGACTCTGACAGTAAAAACAAGGTGTCTAAAGAAGGAGACCTCAAGATACTTCCTTAGAAGAGAAGGTACTAGATAGTTAGAAGTAGAACTAGATAGTTATCTAGTAGTTAGTTGAGATAGGATCTGTAGTCGGTTAGGTATTTCCAACAACAAAGAGCTTCCTATATACCAAGTGTTAATAGAAGAGTATTTAAATATCTTAATAACCTATTTAAATTGAAACTTGAACTCAAACTCGCAGAACTCGAACTCGAACTCGAACTCGAACTCGAACTCGAACTCGAACTTGAACTCGAACTCGAACTCGAACTCGAACTTGAACTCGAACTCGGACTCGGACTCGAACTCGAACTCGAACTCGAACTCTAACTCTAACTCTAACTCTAACACTAACTCTAACTCTAACTCTAACTCTGACTCTGACTCTGACTCGGACTCTGACTCTGACTCTGACTCTGACTCGGACTCGGACTCGGACTCGGACTCGGACTCGGACTCGGACTCGGACTCGGACTCGGACTCGGACTCGGACTTGGACTCGGACTCGGACTCGGACTCGGACTCGGACTCTGACTCGGACTCGGACTCGGACTCGGACTCGGACTCGGACTCGAACTCGAACTCGAACTCTAACTCTAACTCTAACTCTAACACTAACTCTAACTCTAACTCTAACTCTGACTCTGACTCTGACTCGGACTCTGACTCTGACTCTGACTCTGACTCTGACTCGGACTCGGACTCGGACTCGGACTCGGACTCGGACTCGGACTCGGACTCGGACTCGGACTCGGACTCGGACTTGGACTCGGACTCGGACTCGGACTCGGACTCGGACTCGGACTCTGACTCGGACTCGGACTCGGACTCGGACTCGGACTCGGACTCGGACTCGGACTCGGACTTGGACTCGAACACTCGAACTTGAACACTCGAACTCGAACACTCGAACTCGAACACTCGAACTCGAACACTCGAACTCGAACACTCGAACTCAAACACTCGAACTCGAACACTCGAACTCGAACACTCGAACACTCGAACTCGAACACTCGAACACGAACACTCGAACTCGAACACTCGAACTCGAACACTCGAACTCGAACACTCGAACTCGAACACTCGAACTCGAACACTCTAACTCTAACTCTAACTCTAACTCTAACTCTAACTCTAACTCTAACTCTAACTCTATCTCTGACTATAACTCTAACTCTAACTCTAACTCTAACTCTAACTTAGTTAACATATTTTTGTGCGTGAATAAATAATTCCTGAGATGTGAGTCTTTACGTTTTATTTATATGAGATAGTGAAAATCTGTCAAAGCATATTGTAGGGAAAATCCTTCAGTTCATTTGGTTCTTCCAAACAAAGCAGGCCTAGGATAGGAAAAACCCTACAGTTCCCCAAAAACCCTGAGAAAAATAAAAAATATTTTCTCATGTATTTTTTTAAATCTAGTTAACGATAAAATATTTACATTAATAGTGACCACCTCTACACAAGCATAATATCTAACACAATTCTTCTTTCATACATCACGCAGCCAATGGTTGGGGTAGGGTTCACGATCTATGACACAAACTCCAGAGATGGCACCAATGAGTCACACTCCCTTGACGTAGGCTTTTCATAAGTCGTCACCCGCTCGGCTTCTAGAACCAGACTATTTACAGTAACAGAGTCAAGCATTGTGGAAACAGTCCACGACTCTGACAGTAAAAACAAGGTGTCTAAAGAAGGAGACCTCAAGATACTTCCTTAGAAGAGAAGGTACTAGATAACTATCTACTACTACTACTAGTTCTACTTCTAACTAGAAGTAGAACTAGTAGTAGTCGTCGGACTCGGACTCTGACTCGGACTCGGACTCTGACTCGGACTCGGACTCTGACTCTGACTCGGACTCTGACTCTGACTCGGACTCGGACTCGGACTCGTACTCTGACTCGGACTCTGACTCGGACTCGAACTCGAACTCTGACTCGGACTCAAGTCATAACGGGCTTTATTCTTAGTGTTAGCTACATGCAGAGCAACTTGAACTTTATCGTATATGGACGAGAGCAATCTTAACCTAGCCTACCTATTTAGAAGAAACTAAATCTAGTCCGAAAGAGTTTGGCCAAAAATAGGATTTAGTCACTAGTTAGAGTGAGTTTTAAAATTTAGAGGAAAGATTCTGTAAAATAAAGACCAGTAATGCGCCAAAACTGTCACGTTACTGAGATCAGGAAGGTTGACCTCTATAGCGCGAACAGTTAATTTAGAGAGTAATAATAAAAAAGGAGAGTAGAAACAAAAGAGTCAGGTTGTGGGTTCTTTATTTTACAAATCTTATCTAGGCTAAACTTATAGTTACAACCTACCTTAAATAACCTAACAGTATTTACACCTAACCTAACTGAAATGGCTCTGGGAGACTAAGGTAAGCGGACGGATTAGATGTCTTTCAGTAGTATTGTAGCGTCGTAGGAATTCTAGGCTCGAGCAGATGTCCGTGGAACCTCAGGAACGTAAGTAGGTGGCCGTAGATGAAGAACTCAGGAGGGCAGCAGGAACTCCGGGTCCGAGGATCGTTAGTGGAACCTCAGGACCATAAGTAGGCGGCCGGAGTTGAGGACCGCAGGAGAGTAGCGGGAACTCCGGGCCGCAAGTAGATCAGCGGTACCCCGGGCAGAGGTCTCGGGTACGGTATCAAGGTACGGTAGGCGAAGAGAAAAGGCTTCCGCTACAGCTAGGGTTGGGCTTCCGGTCATCAGCTTCTTGAGAATTCCCGGGCCAGCTGGGCCCGGGAATTGGCCTTTTTTCCTTTGCTCTGTTTGAGAGCTGAAGACGAACTCCCCTTAGTTTTCAAGCGATTCATAAGGAAACCTCCTTTTCGTTCCAAAGTTCGTCTTTTAAAAAACTCGCTAATTCGAAATAATTAAATGAAGTACACTCCCAGTGGCCAATAAAATATAGTTCTTTACAGAGGTTTTGACCTACATGGTCTGTATGAAATAACTTCGAGTTCGAGTTCGAGTTCGAGTTCAAGTTTGAGTTTTGCGAGTTCGAGTTCAAGTTTCAATTTAAATAGGTTATTAAGCCATTTAAATACTCTTCTATTAACACTTGGTATATAGGAAGCTCTTTGTAGTTGGAAATACCTAACCGACTACAGATCCTATCTCAACTAACTACTAGATAACTATCTAGTTCTACTTCTAACTATCTAGTACCTTCTCTTCTAAGGAAGTATGTTGAGGTCTCCTTCTTTAGACACCTTGTTTTTACTGTCAGAGTCGTGGACTGTTTCCACAATGCTTGACTCTGTTACTGTAAATAGCCTGGTTCTAGAAGCCGAGCGGGTGACGACTTATGAAAAGCCTACGTCAAGGGAGTGTGACTCATTGGTGCCATCTCTGGAGTTTGTGTCATAGATCGTGAACCCTACCCCAACCATTGGCTGCGTGATGTATGAAAGAAGAATTGTGTTAGATATTATGCTTGTGTAGAGGTGGTCACTATTAATGTAAATATTTTATCGTTAACTAGACTAAAAAAAATACATGAGAAAATATATTTTTTTTTCTCAGGGTTTTTGGGGAACTGTAGGGTTTTTCCTATCCTAGGCCTGCTTTGGTTGGAAGAACCAAATGAACTGAAGGATTTTCCCTACAATATGCTTGCTTTGACAGTTTTTCACTATCTCATATAAATAAAACGTAAAGACTCACATCTCAGGAATTATTTATTCACGCACAAAAATTATTGTAACTAAATACTCTTAATGCTGATAGAACTTTCACTTTAGAACAAAACTCACATCGACGTACTCGTATACCGTGCAGAATTTATCACTGCAAATTGTGGCAGATACCACAACCAGAGTCCGAGTCCGAGTCCGAGTCCGAGTCCGAGTCCGAGTCCGAGTCCGAGTCCGAGTCCGAGTCCGAGTCCGAGTCCGAGTCCGAGTCCGAGTCCGAGTCCGAGTCCGAGTCCGAGTCCGAGTCCGAGTCCGAGTCCGAGTCCGAGTCCGAGTCCGAGTCCGAGTCCGAGTCCGAGTCCGAGTCCGAGTCCGAGTCCGAGTCCGAGTCCGAGTCCGAGTCCGATTCCGAGTCCGAGTCCGAGTCCGAGTCCGAGTCCGAGTCCGAGTCCGAGTCCGAGTCCGAGTCCGAGTCCGAGTCCGAGTCCGAGTCCGAGTCCGAGTCCGAGTCCGAGTCCGAGTCCGAGTCCGAGTCCGAGTCCGAGTCCGAGTCCGAGTCCGAGTCCGAGTCCGAGTCCGAGTCCGAGTCCGAGTCCGAGTCCGAGTCCGAGTCCGAGTCCGAGTCCGAGTCCGAGTCCGAGTCCGAGTCCGAGTCCGAGTCCGAGTCCGAGTCCGAGTCCGAGTCCGAGTCCGAGTCCGAGTCCGAGTCCGAGTCCGAGTCCGAGTCCGAGTCCGAGTCCGAGTCCGAGTCCGAGTCAGAGTCCGAGTCCGATCCGAGTCCGAGTCCGAGTCCGAGTCCGAGTCCGAGTCCGAGTCAGAGTCCGAGTCCGAGTCCGAGTCCGAGTCAGAGTCTGAGTCCGAGTCCGAGTCCGAGTCCGAGTCCGAGTCCGAGTCCGAGTCCGAGTCCGAGTCCGAGTCCGAGTCCGAGTACGAGTCCGAGTCCGAGTCCGAGTCCGAGTCCGAGTCCGAGTCCGAGTCCGAGTCCGAGTCCGAGTCCGAGTCCGAGTCAGAGTCAGAGTCAGAGTCAGAGTCCGAGTCCGAGTCAGGGTCAGAGTCAAAGTCAGAGTCAGAGTTAGAGTTAGAGTTAGAGTTAGAGTTAGAGTTAGAGTTAGAGTTCGAGTTCGAGTTCGAGTTCGAGTTCGAGTTCGAGTTCGAGATCGACTTCAGGGTGTCGAGAAGTTATCAGTGACTTGAAGCTCAGACTTCTCTACAAGTAGCAAGTCAATCAGCTGCCTCAGCGGGAGTACGCCGAGGTTGCAAGCAGGGTATCGAGAGGTTGTGGTATCTGCCACAATTTGCAGTAATTAATTCTGCACGGTATACGAGTACGTCGATGTGCGTTTTGTTCTAAAGTGAAAGTTCTATCAGCATTAAGAGTATTTAGTTACCATAATTTTTGTGCGTGAATACAGAATTCCTGAGATGTGAGTTACGTTTTATTTATATGAGATAGTGAAAAACTGTCAAAGTATTGTATGTAGGGAAAATCCTTCAGTTCATTTGGTTCTTCCAGCCAAAGCAGGCCTAGGATAGGAAAAACCGTACAGTTCCCCAAAAACCCTGAAAAAAAATATATATTTTCTCATGTATTTTTTTTTAATCTAGTTAACGATAAAATATTAACATTGATAGTGACCACCTCTACACAAGCATAATATCTAACACAATTCTTCTTTCATACATCACGCAGCCAATGGTTGGGGTAGGGTTCACGATCTATGACACAAACTCCAGAGATGGCACCAATGAGTCACACTCCCTTGACGTAGGCGGTGACGACTTATGAAAACATAAGTCGTCACCCGCTCGGCTTCTAGAACCAGGCTATTTACAGTAACAGAGTCAAGCATTGTGGAAACAGTCCACGACTCTGACAGTAAACACAAGGTGTCTAAAGAAGGAGACCTCAAGATACTTCCTTAGAAGAGAAGGTACTAGATAGTTAGAAATAGAACTAGATAGTTATCTAGTAGTTAGTTGAGATAGGATCTGTAGTCGGTTAGGTATTTCCAACTACAAAGAGTTTCCTATATGCCAAGTGTTAATAGAAGAGTATTCAAATGGCTTAATGACCTATTTAAATTATAAAGAGACATTGATATTTACAAATTATACAAAGAAGGTTTAATAACCTTCGTGCATTATGCAGGAGCTATATTTTAAAATCCTTCACATGCCAACGGCTTTTAGTACCGCTTGGGTCTTCGAGTATGTACACTAAAGGAGATAGCTTTTGTATTATTTTACTTTTAGATATCTAGGAGCAAGCTTGGCAGTAAAATAGTTACCGGCATTGCTAAGAACGTAATTTTTACGCCAGACTATGTCACCTACGTAAAATTCTTTGAAGTCATGTCTCAAGTCATAACGGGCTGCATTCTTAGTGTGAGCTACATGCAGAGCAACTTGAACTTTATCGTATATGGACGAGAGCAATCTTAACCTAGCCTACCTATTTAGAAGAAACTAAATCTAGTCCGAAAGAGTTTGGCCAAAAATAGGATTTAGTCACTAGTTAGAGTGAGTTTTAAAATTAAGAGGAAAGATTCTGTAAAATAAAAACCAGTAATGGCGCCAAAACTGTCACGTTACTGAGATCAGGAAGGTTGACCTCAATAGCGGGAACAGTTAATTTAGAGAGTAATAATAAAAAAGGAGAGTAGAAACAAAAGAGTCAGGTTGTGGGTTCTTTATTTTACAAATCTTATCTAGGCTAAACTTATAGTTACAACCTACCTAAAATAACCTAACAGTATTTACACCTAACCTAACTGAAATGGCTCTGGGAGACTAAGGTAAGCGGACGGATTAGATGTCTTTCAGTAGTATTGTAGAATAGGGTAAACTTACATATTTCGGTCTTAATTGCTAACTACCTTATTTTCTAAATCTTAAAACTATGTGAACAATCTTGTTGCTAACACAAACCAATAGGTATGAGAAATATTAGAAAGCGTCGCTAACATTCCCCACCCCAGTGCTGAATCAGCACTCATCTCCCAGAGAGATAGGTGCGACGCGTGCCGCAGACCGTCGCCACGTCCCGGTGGCGGTCCTCACCTCGACCAGCCGCGTGCACCCGTCCTTGCCGGGAAACACCTGTGTGACCAAGCCTTTAGGCCACGAGTTGCTAGGGGAGTTCGGGTCTACCACAAGAACGAGGTCGCCCACTTGCAGCTGCTTCTGTTCCTCATGCCACTTTCTTCTCGGTAAAAGGTTGGGCAAAATTTCCTTCATCCACCTCTGCCAGAACATATCGGTCAGCCTCTGAGCTGTACGCCAATGTTTCTGCAGGTACAGGTCCGAACCGTCAAATGATCCAATGGTAGGCAGATTTGACGAGGTACCGAGATGAAAGTGGTTTGGAGTAAGAGATTCTACACCTGTCTCGACGGAGACGTGCATCAGGGGACGGCTGTTAACTATATTTTCTACTTCCGCCAAAAGCGTGCTTAATACCTCGTCCCGTGGTGCACGCTCGTTCAAGACGACTTTAAGTGACGTCTTTACACTACGTATGAGCCTTTCCCACGCCCCTCCCCAATGAGGGGTGGAAGGGGGGATAAAGGTCCACTGCATACCTTTATTAACACCTTGGTGTTCCAGCTCTTTGGTGTCTAGTTCGCGCATCGACCGCTGCAGCTCAGTATGGGCACCCCTCAGGTTTGTACCATTATCAGAGTACAGGTGTGACGGCCAGCCACGTCTTGCCGCCATCCGCCGCAGCGCCATTATGAGCGAGTCTGAAGTCAGCGAGGAGACCAGCACAATGTGGACCGCGCACACCGTCAAGCAAGTGAACAAAACTCCGTACCTCTTCTCACGACGGCGACCCACAACAACCTCCATCGGGCCGAACAGGTCTAAACCGCAGTACGAAAAGGGGCGCTGGTGGTGTGCCATGCGACCCTTAGGTAAGTCGCCCATTCGCGGTACTCGAGGCTGACACTTGCGGATCCTGCACAGCATATACCTGGATGCCACGAACTTCATGGTAGGTCTGAGGCGTAATATCCAGTACCGCTGTTTCACCTCGTTGACCACGGTCTCCTGATTTCCATGGGCTGCCTGTATGTGGTAATATCGGACAATCAGCTTAGCCACGGGATGCCGACCATCGAGTATCACCGGCCGCTTCACGTCCATGGCTACACCTATGGCGGCGTCTTTGCGGCCACCCACGCGCAGCAGACCATGTTCGTCAAGTAGCGGTGAGATCAATCTGCTATTGCGGTGTAAAGGTTTACCTTTTTTAATTGTAGCGATGTTTTCGCCGAAGGATTCCGCCTGCGCGTGCCTTAGCAACAGTTGCTCGGCACGATCCATTGTGCTGCAATCTACTTAACCTGAAATGCCCTTACACTTGTCTATAAACGTGAGTACATTGGCCGTGGCCCGCTTTAAGCGAAGCCAAGAAGAAAACCGTAGAGGGTCTGGCACTGCCAGTCCAGTTGAAGCTTCCTGTACCATAGTGACGCATTCAGGCATTGTTGAGGTCAACTGTGATGCAATAACATCCCTGGGCCACGAAGATTCTCTTTCATATAAAAAGTTCGAACTCGAACGAGTTCAAGTTCGAGTTCGAGTTCGAGTTCGAGTTCGAGTTCGAGTTCGAGTTCGAGTTCGAGTTCGAGTTCGAGTTCAAGTTTCAATTTAAATAGGTAATTAAGATATTTAAATACTCTTCTATTAACACTTGGTATATAGGAAGCTCTTTGTAGTTGGAAATACCTAACAGACTACAGATCCTATCTCAACTAACTACTAGATAACTATCTAGTTCTACTTCTAACTATCTAGTACCTTCTCTTCTAAGGAAGTATCTTGAGGTCTCCTTCTTTAGTTTTTACTGTCAGAGTCGTGGACTGTTTCCACAATGCTTGACTCTGTTACTGTAAATAGCCTGGTTCTAGAAGAGTTCGAGTTCAAGTAAGAGTTAGAGTTAGATCTAGAGTAAGAGTTAGAGTTAGAGTTAGAGTTCGAGTTCGAGTGTTCGAGTTCGAGTGTTCGAGTTCGAGTGTTCGAGTTCGAGTGTTCGAGTTCGAGTGTTCGAGTTCGAGTGTTCGAGTACGAATGTTCGAGTTCGAGTGTTCGAGTTCGAGTCCGAGTCCGAGTCCGAGTCCGAGTTCGAGTTCGAGTTCGAGTTCGAGTTCGAGTTCGAGTTCGAGTTCGAGTTCGAGTTCGAGTTCGAGTTCGAGTTCGAGTTCGAGTTCGAGTTCGAGTCCGAGTCCGAGTCCGAGTCCGAGTCCGAGTCCGAGTACGAGTTCGAGTTCGAGTTCGAGTTCGAGTTCGAGTTCGAGTTCGAGTTCGAGTTCGAGTTCGAGTTCGAGTTCGAGTTCGAGTTCGAGTTCGAGTTCGAGTTCGAGTTCGAGTTCGAGTTCGAGTTCGAGTTCGAGTTCGAGTTCGAGTTCGAGTTCGAGTTCGAGTTCGAGTTCGAGTTCGAGTTCGAGTTCGAGTTCGAGTTCGAGTTCGAGTTCGAGTTCGAGTTCGAGTTCGAGTTCGAGTTCGAGTTCGAGTTCGAGTTCGAGTTCGAGTTCGAGTTCGAGTTCGAGTTCGAGTTCGAGTTCGAGTTCGAGTTCGAGTTCGAGTTCGAGTTCGAGTTCGAGTTCGAGTTCGAGTTCGAGTCCGAGTCCGAGTCCGAGTCCGAGTCCGAGTCCGAGTCCGAGTCCGAGTCCGAGTCCGAGTCCGAGTCCGAGTCCGAGTCAGAGTCCGAGTCAGAGTCCGAGTCAGAGTTCGAGTCAGAGTTCGAGTCAGAGTTCGAGTCAGAGTTCGAGTTCGAGTTCGAGTTCGAGTGTTCGAGTTCGAGTGTTCGAGTTCGAGTGTTCGAGTACGAATGTTCGAGTTCGAGTGTTCGAGTTCGAGTCCGAGTCCGAGTCCGAGTCCGAGTTCGAGTTCGAGTTCGAGTTCGAGTTCGAGTTCGAGTTCGAGTTCGAGTTCGAGTTCGAGTTCGAGTTCGAGTTCGAGTTCGAGTTCGAGTTCGAGTTCGAGTCCGAGTCCGAGTCCGAGTCCGAGTCCGAGTCCGAGTCCGAGTACGAGTTCGAGTTCGAGTTCGAGTTCGAGTTCGAGTTCGAGTTCGAGTTCGAGTTCGAGTTCGAGTTCGAGTTCGAGTTCGAGTTCGAGTTCGAGTTCGAGTTCGAGTTCGAGTTTGAGTTCGAGTTCGAGTTCGAGTTCGAGTTCGAGTTCGAGTTCGAGTTCGAGTTCGAGTTCGAGTTCGAGTTCGAGTTCGAGTTCGAGTTCGAGTTCGAGTTCGAGTTCGAGTTCGAGTTCGAGTTCGAGTTCGAGTTCGAGTTCGAGTTCGAGTCTATAGCTAGAGTAAGAACTCTAACTCTAACTCTAACTCTAACTCTAACTCTAACTCTAACTCTAACTCTAACTCTATAACTCTCACTCTAACACTAACTCTAACTCTAACTCTAACTCTAACTCTAACTATAACACTAACTCTAACTCTAACTCTGACTCTGACTCTGACTCTGACTCGGACTCTGACTCTGACACTGACTCTGACTCTGACTCGGACTCGGACTCGGACTCGGACTCGGACTCGGACTCGGACTCGGACTCGGACTCGGACTCGGACTCGGACTCGGACTCGGACTCGGACTCGGACTCGGACTCGGACTCGGACTCGGACTCGGACTCGGACTCGGACTCGGACTCGGACTCGGACTCGGACTCGGACTCGGACTCGGACTCGGACTCGGACTCCGAGTCAGAACTCGGACTCGGACTCGTACTCGGACTCGGACTCGGACTCGGACTCGGACTTTGACTCGGACTCGGACTCGGACTCGGACTTGGACTCGAACTCGAACTCGAACTCGAACTCGAACTTGAACTCGAACTCGAACTCGAACTCGAACTCGAACTCGAACTCGAACTCGAACTCGAACTGGAACTCGAACTCGAACTCGAACTTGAACTCGAACTCGAACTCGAACTCGAACTCGAACTCGAACTCGAACTCGAACTCGAACTCGAACTCGAACTCGAACTCGAACTCGAACTCGAACTCGAACTCGAACTCGAACTCGAACTCGAACTCGAACTCGAACTCGAACTCGAACTCGAACTCGAACTCGAACTCGAACTCGAACTCGAACTCTGACTCGAACTCTGACTCGAACTCTGACTCGAACTCTGACTCGGACTCTGACTCGGACTCTGACTCGGACTCGGACTCGAACTCGGACTCGGACTCGGACTCGGACTCGGACTCGAACTCGAACTTAAACTCGAACTCGGACTCGGACTCGGACTCGAACTCGAACTCGAACTCGAACTCGAAATCGAACTCGAAATCGAACTCGAACTCGAACTCGAACTCTGACTCGAACTCTGACTCCAACTCTGACTCGAACTCTGACTCTGACTCTGACTCGGACTCTGACTCGGACTCTGACTCGGACTCTGACTCGGACTCTGACTCGGACTCGGACTCGGACTCGGACTCGGACTCGGACTCGGACTCGGACTCGGACTCGGACTCGGACTCGGACTCGGACTCGGACTCGGACTCGGACTCGGACTTGAACTCGAACTCGAACTCGAACTCGAACTCGAACTCGAACTCGAACTCGAACTCGAACTTTTTTTTTATCTAGTTAACGATAAAATATTTACATTAATAGTGACCACCTCTACACAAGCATAATATCTAACACAATTCTTCTTTCATACATCACGCAGCCAATGGTTGGGGTAGGGTTCACGATCTATGACACAAACTCCAGAGATGGCACCAATGAGTCACACTCCCTTGACGTAGGCTTTTCATAAGTCGTCACCCGCTCGGCTTCTAGAACCAGGCTATTTACAGTAACAGAGTCAGGCATTGTGGAAACAGTCCACGACTCTGACAGTAAAAACAAGGTGTCTAAAGAAGGAGACCTCAAGAAACTTCCTTAGAAGAGAAGGTACTAGATAGTTAGAAGTAGAACTAGATAGTTATCTAGTAGTTAGTTGAGATAGGATCTGTAGTTGGTTAGGTATTTCCAACTACAAAGAGCTTCATATATACCAAGTGTTAATAGAAGAGTATTTAAATATCTTAATAACCTATTTAAATTGAAACTTGAACTCGAACTCGCAGAACTCGAACTTGAACTCGAACTCGAACTCGAACTCGAACTCGAACTCGAACTCGAACTCGAACTCGAACTCGAATTTGAACTCGAACTCGAACTCGAACTCGAACTCGAACTCGAACTCGTACTCGAACTCGAACTCGGACTCGGACTCGAACTCGAACTCGAACTCGAACTCGAACTCGAACTCGAACTCGAACTCGAACTCGAACTCGAACTCGAACTCGAACTCGAACTCGAACTCGAACTCGAACTCGAACTCGAACTCGAACTCGAACTCGAACTCTAACTCTAACTCTAACTCTAACTCTAAATCTAACTCTAACTCTAACTCTAACTCTAACTCTAACTCTAACTCTAACTCTAACTCTAACTCTAACTCTAACTCGAACTCGAACTCGAACTCGAACTCGAACTCGAACTCGAACTCGAACTCGAACTCGAACTCGAACTCGAACTCGAACTCGAACTCGAACTCGAACTCGAACTCGAACTCGAACTCGAACTCGAACTCGAACTCGAACTCGAACTCGAACTCGAACTCGAACTCGAACTCGAACTCGAACTCGAACTCGAACTCGAACTCTAACTCTAACTCTAACTCTAACTCTAACTCTAACTCGAACTCGAACTCGAACTCGAACTCGAACTCGAACTCGAACTCGAACTCGAACTCGAACTCGAACTCGAACTCGAACTCGAACTCGAACTCGAACTCGAACTCGAACTCGAACTCGAACTCGAACTCGAACTCGAACTCTAACTCTAACTCTAACTCTAACTCTAAATCTAACTCTAACTCTAACTCTAACTCTAACTCTAACTCTAACTCTAACTCTAACTCTAACTCTAACTCGAACTCGAACTCGAACTCGAACTCGAACTCGAACTCGAACTCGAACTCGAACTCGAACTCGAACTCGAACTCGAACTCGAACTCGAACTCGAACTCGAACTCGAACTCGAACTCGAACTCGAACTCGAACTCGAACTCGAAC